>PVIA01006101.1:0-102882 GCA_004024845.1 Tonatia bakeri | reverse complement strand
GGGGAGAAAGGCAGGGTTGGAAGTGACCTGAGGATGAGGAATGGGTAATCACAGATGACAAAAGATAACGGTGGGAGAAGGCGAAAGATGGGGATGAAAGAAGCTGAATGGAGATGAGAGGTGGGATTGGGATTCAGAAGATGAGGAGTGGGGGTTTACATCCTCAACCAACCTGCTCATAGAGTGTGAAGAGCCGCAGGTGATCAGTGACCAAGCGCAGGTAGAGTGGCAGGGCTGACCCCCGCTTCACCAACAGCAGCCGCATCTGATAAGACTCAGAGGACTCAACATGGGTACCAGAGAGTCTGCTCATGGCCAGCCCACCACCCGCTGCTTTCTAGTCCAGAGCAAAGCCCATTGTAAGGCAGCTCCTCCTCTGACAACCTCCAGCAGTGGCAAGATCCACAGCGTCACCTAGGGGCACAGCGCCCCCTTCCTTATGCTGCTCTGCCCAGCTGGCCTCTTTTCTGAAATCCAATGTGACTCCGTCCGCCCCACCCAATAACCACAGCTTCACTCCTCCCCTTAACCCAGATGAGACCTAGAGAAGCCATTCACCAGGGTAAAAGGCTGGGAAACCAGCTATCTTATTAACAACTTCTCCCTGGCACAGAGTTCCTGAGAAAACAAGAAGCAGCCGGTCTGTGTGGGGCAGCTGGCTGCCTCAGCGCCCTGGTCCTCACAGCTCCAAGACCCACCCCACACACCCACCAGCCCTGGCCTCAATCCAACCTGGTTGTTAAAAGGCGACTCTTCCAGGCGCTTCCCATACAGAGCGAGCTCCTCTCTCACCAACCGGGCCCGGGCAGATGGTTCTAGAGGACCCAGGGCCACCACATGGGCACCTTGACTCTGCTCAAGGGTCTCCCCCAGGCTCGCGTCACTAGACACACTCAGCACCAGGTGTACCCCCTGTGATATTTGGACAAAAGATTATGGAAGTAGAAGGAAAAGGAGAACAGGGTTAGAGAGCCCCCCTTCCTCCCTGCTGCATCCCACCCCTACCTCCTTCTCACACTCACCCGGGGAAGGGTCTTCGGGATCCAGTCTGAGATCAGCTGCCCATGCTGTCCCACCAACCTGTCAGCCCCATCGATGATTAGCACCAGGGTCTGGCCAGACTGCAGGGACTGGGCAGCCTTGGGCAGCAGCCTCTGCTGCAGCTCCCACACCAATCCCCTGTATGTGGAGGGGAACGACCAAGGTCAGCCAGAGAGGCAGATGCAGGGATGGCATCATGCAGTATCAACAAGGGAGGGCTAATGGGGAAGATACACACCGGTAGGTATGGGGGAGGGCACCCGGCTCTTGCACTTGGCTATGTAGATAGACACAGAGGCGTCTAAGTAGGGTGAGGGCCAGACCCTGGTCAGGGCGGGCTCCTGAGAAGTGGAAGAAGACTAAAGGGGCCACCTTGGCCCCACTGGGAACCTGCAAAGCTGACACAAGGGATGCCTGCATGGGAAAGAAACAGAAAACAGAGTTACATTTTACATGTACAAACTCCCTGACCCCACATCCTCAGCCCCTCTTAGCCCACACAGCCCTCCATCCCTCCTGCCCAGGCCTCTGAGACTCTGTACCAGGAAAGCAGTCTTGCCCTGTCCCGGCTGCCCAGTCACGAGGCTCAGAGTCCCTTGGTGAAGCAGCAGCTGCTGCACTGTGTCCTGAAGAAGGCGAGGCCGGGCGGGACTCGGTGGGTTCTGCAGCTGCTGAAACGTGGCCTGGACCGAGTCATCGTCTGGGATGAACACTGGCTGCGCCAGCTGGGCTCCAGGCTGAGGGCACATGGGGTTGTGACTATATGTCCATGCTCCTCAGGAACCCAGGACTAAAAGTTTCAGAGCTCCCACAAAGTTACTTCCCACCCAGGAATATCCAGAACACCCTACACCCTCTCCACTCCCAGGCCACCACTGCTCCCACTGACCTGTACATAAAGCTGCTGAATCATATTCCACACATCCTGCAGAACCAACTGCCCAAACTCCTCCAGCCCCCCAACATAGGGCCGGCCGGCTGCCACACCCCCCCACTTGCAGGAGTATCTATGGGCAAAGCAAGCGCAAGCAGAGTCAGTGCAGAGATCCCCTCACCACCTCTCTGTGCAGGGGCTCTCCTCTCCTCCAGCTCACCTGCGACAGGTAACCCCTTTCTGTTTGTTCAGGTAGCTCTTTAGTTCTGAGATCCGATGTACAGCCTCTTCAGACTCAGGAATAAAGTCAGGTTTCCAGGCATCTGGCACGGAGCTGACCACCCAAGAAACCCCAAGAATGCTGCTAGACTCAGGTTCCAGCCCCTCTCCACCCCCAGCCACTAGGCCTGGCTGTGGTTCCCTGAAATTCCTCCAGTGGATGCCTCCCGACTTCAAGGCTGATCTGGTGCTACAAAGGCAAGCGTCTCAGCCTTGTTTCTATCTTTTAGCTCCCCTTCTTCTACTCTGACTATGGGAAGAAAAGACATGGCCACTGAGCATGTCTGGCCTTCTGTGGAAATTGAGGCCTGGAGCCCAAAGAAGGAACCTGAGGAAGCTGGAATCCCGGAAGTAGATGAGCCCTTGGGCAGAGGGCTGCAGGCGGAGGCCCCGATTCAAGAACTGCATCACCTCCATCTCTGTCACAGAGCGACCTGAAGGGTACTGCTGGGCCTGAGGGAGAGGGCAGAGAACAGGCAGGTCCATTGCACCTCACTCTAACCCCTCCCCTGAGACCTGCCAAGACCCCAGAGCTCCTTCCTCTCAGTAATGTTCCTCCCTCCCTCCCGATACCAGCCAATAAACTACAGCAAACAGCTAACATTCACTGAATGCCCATCATGTACTGAGCATTTTTTTACAGATTTCCAAAATAACCCAGCAATGTAGATGTCACTGTTTCTCTTTAGTATATGGGGGAATTGAGGCCAGACTAGGATAAGCTATTTCCCAGAAAGCCACACAAGGACTGAAAAGAGAACAGAACCCAGATCCATCTGATGGCAAAACCTAAACAGACTTGGCCTCTTAACTTCACATCCCTTGGTCACCAGGGGTACTTCTCAAAGGAATTCCCTCATCTAGGACTTGGCCACTCACAGAACCTTCTGTCTGCATTTCACTTCAAGTCTCAAGGACCTGCTTATACATAATCCCAGGGGTCTTGACAAACCATGGCTTCTCCCCACTCCTATCCCAATCTTTGCTTCCCCACCCAGACCTTGCTCCAGCCTTGTCTGTCTTACCCAGCGGAAGTGAGGATGGTCAGGGAGGTTGTAGGTGTGGGGAACGTAGCCATAGCGGGAGCCCAGAATCCCCACAAACAGCTGCGAATTCTCCACCTCACCGAGGCACACTTCCAGTTGCCTGCAGGCATGGTTATGGAGCATCACATCAGGGAACACAGGCACAAATGGAGAGCCAGGGCCCTGGCTCACAACTGAGCAGCATAAAGGCAGGCTGCTCTTGTTGGCATACTAGGAGCAATCCACTGCTCTCAGCTCTCAGGCAACCTTACAGCCCCAAGACTGCCCACCTTGGTGCCACCACTCCAGTCCTTCACCCAGCCCTTCTTCTCTGTGGTCCCCACACCTGTTGCTACGGGACTCCTCCTCAGTGATGCCCCAGCGCAGGTCAATGGCATGAAGGCTAATGCGGTGGGGGGCGGCTCGGGCCTGCAATGCTGGTAGCACAGACCTCAGCAGCAGGTCCCGCTCCCCATGCATGTCCCGAAAAGTGGAGGAAATGAAAAGCCGGATGCTGCACCACCTGCGGGGCAAGCAGAGTATTCGGCTCAATCTAGGGGTCAGCCCCACAGCCCAATTGCACAGACAAGGCCAGGATCACCCTTCAGCACGAGCATGAGCCAGGTACAACAGCCAGCAGAAGGGTGTCCAGTAGCCTGCAGAGAATAAGCTGTTTGTAGCCCCAGCTGCAGAGCCCTGGACATTAAATCCCACTTGCCATTTCTCACACACCCCTCCTTTGTCAGATAATAATTATGATGCACTTACTATCTGCCCAGGGAAGGCTCATGACAACACTGTGAGATAAACACAATCATTATCTCTGGTTTACTAATCAAGAAACTACATCTTAAAAAATTAAGAAACTAAGCCCTGGCTGGCGTAGCTCAGTGGATTGAGCACGGACTGCGAACCAAAGTACGCAGGTTCGATTCCCAGTCAGGGCACATGCCTGGGTTGCAGGCCACAGGACCCAGCAACCGCACACTGATGTTTCTCTCTCTCTCTTTCTCCCTCCCTTCCCTCTCTAGAAATAAATAAATAAAATCTTTAAAAAAAATTAAGAAACTAGCAGCCCAAGATTCAAGCTACTGTTTGGAAAATCCAGGATAAGAAAGCCAGAGTCCATGCTCCTAAGCCCTCTGCTTGAGCCCTGGCTGTATGCTGCCCACCTCACATTCTGACTCCCTTTCCCCAGCAGAGAAAGGGGCATGCTCACAATCTGACAATTTCCTGTGTTAGAGAGTCCCTTGCTTGAGAAAGCAGAGGCATATTTCAGTGAATAGAGCAAGTAGCACCTCAACAGCCAGAATTTCAGTCCCCTGAGTTTCTTCAGGTTTTGAAGGCAGCCCCATCCAATACACAAAAGCACAGAAACATAGACTGACCCACGTTGGGAAATAGAAGACAAGGGGCTTGGAGTATTCTCTTCCAGTGGCCGGAGTGACAGGGCCCCTGTCTTTCCTGGGGGAGGTGGAATCTTGAATATTTTGTCCATTTGGCCTACATGTTCTAGAAGACGGGAGGCCCCACGCTCTGCAATGAACCTGAAATAAATAGCGACCAAAAAAAATGAAAGTAGAACACCACAGTCAGTAAAGTTGCCCTGGCCAGTGTAGCTCAGTGGATTGAGTGTGGAGTCTGCAAACCAAAAGGTCACCAGTTTGATTCCTGGTTGGGGCACATGCCTGGGTTGTGGGCCAGGTCCCCAGTGGGGGTACGCAAGAGGCAACCACACACTGATGTTTCTCTCCCTCTTTCTCCTTCCCTTGCCCTCTCTCTGAAAATAAATAAATAAAATCTTTTAATAAAAAAATTTAAGTCTTCTAAGGGGACAAGAGAGGAAGATATGGATAGGTTAGGTCCCCCAGCACTCCTTAAAAAGAGGATCATAGGCAGTGATTGTAGACTTAAAACAAATGAGGGTGCAGAATCCCAGGAATGAATGAAAAGAGAAAAACCCAGTTATAGTTGTTGGGGACCGCCCTGCCTGGTCTCAGGAAGCTGTGACCCCCTGTGACTTAGGCTGAGGGAGAGACCTCCGGACCAGGAGCCACTAAGGAGACAAAAACTTATTCCCCTGGCATGAATGTTACCTGTCAGTGCTTGGCCTTTAATGCTTGATCAGTTAACCAATGACGGGTAAGATTCCTCAAGGGAGGGGAAACCTAAGACAGGTTCTGATCACGTAAAGGCCTCTGGGATAAGAATCATGGGGCTGTGGAAATGAAGGGGCTGTGGAAAGGAATGGGTGATCGACATCAACCCCTGCCCCCTCTAAGCCTGAGTCTTTGTACTTAGATGTGAGAAATCCAAGTCTCCTGGCTGCCTCTGTCTCCTGCCCTTCTCAGGGCTAAGCAAATAGCCAAAGGGTGCAGCTCAGACTGGAGATGGCGGACCCCCGGAGTAATCAGGCCTGGGACACAGAATATGCAAGATCCTGTGAGATCTGTTTGCTGGAGGATGTTATTAACTTAGAATTTGAAGGCACAGACAGGAAACCAAAGCTAGCCCTTTAAGCCATATAGTCCTTTCATATGATAAAACTCCAATCTCTGCCCGGAATCACAGCAGGAATTCTGTTAGCATCTTTGTAAGTTACCTGTTTCCTTTGATCCTTTCTGCCAGACTGTGAATCCACAAACTGAGTGTACTTTCTCAATAAAAACCCACTGGGGTAAAAGAAAGGCACGCTCCCCACTAGAGGGGGTGGCCATGTTCTCTATATCCCCACAGGATCATGGTAGGTTCTGTGCATTATGCATGTTTTAATGAAGATCTGCAGCCGAGATGAATACTGCGGGATAGCCAGGATGGTATTCTTTCACATCTAGTCCCTTCTGTTATGCATGGTTATCATACGCTTTCTATTGAGCCAGGGGAAACTGGGCTGGGCAAAAGTATAAAGCTGAAGCCATCCTAGTCAGACCTGGATCAATTCTGTACCAGCCTTGAATGCTCCCTGAAGAAGGAGGCTTACTGATAGGAATTGGGGCAATAGGTGGCATTCAAAGGAAAAGGCAGGGAGGAAAACATGTAAATGAGACTAAGTACGGCTAAGCATGGACAAAAAAAACTACAAAGATTTCTGTAAATTTGGCATAAATAATAACTGCAGCATGTGATTTCTTCTGGATCAAGAATGGAACAAAATACTTCCAGCCAAGATGGAGGTGTAGGTAGGTATTCTTTGCCTCCTCGCACAACCAAAAGAAGGACAACAAATTTAAAAACAGAAAATAACCAGAACTGCTACAAAATTAAATAGTATGGAAGTCTAACAACCAAGGACTTAAAGAAGAAACATTCATCCACACTGGTAGGAGGGGCAGAGATCGGCAGCCAGGGCCAAGAGGACACACAGTAAGGCAGCAGCTAGAGGACCCAGCGGTGCCACATTTGCATGCAGGTAAACTGGGAGGAAGAACTGGGGAGCAAGACAGACTGTGCAACCCAGGGTTCCAGCATGGGGGGGAAATACAGCTTCAAAACCTCCAGCTGTAAAAACCTGTAGAGAATGTGGTAGCAGAAGAAACTCCCAGTCTCACAGGAGTTCTTTGAAGAGACCCATAGGATCCAAAAATATACACAATCCCACCCAACCAGGAATCAGCACCAGAACAGCCCAATTTGCTTATCGGTTAGGGGGAAGTGACCGAAAGCCAGACAAGAGCTGAGCAAGAAGCATCATTGTTCTGTCTCAGACTCCTCCCCCACAAACAGCAGCTATGTGGGTTGCCTACCCTGGTGAATACCTAAGGCTTTGCCCCTTACAACATAACAGGCCCCCTGAGACAAAAAATATGGCCTAAATGAAAGAACAGATCAAAGCTCCAAAAACAGAACGAAGTGATAAAGAGATAGCCAACCTATCAGGTACACAGTTCAAAACACTGGTAATCAGGATGCTCACAGAAATAGCTGAGTATGGTTGCAAAATAAAAAAGTGAAGGCTATATAAAGCAAAATAAAGAAAAATAGACAAGGAACCAACAATAAAGGGAAGGAAACTGGGACCCAATCAATGATTTGGAGCAGAAGGAAGAAATAAACATTCAACCAGAATAGAATGAAGAAACAAGAATTCAAACAAGTGAGAGAGGCCAGAAGGAGAAGAGGAAGAGCAAGAAATTAAAAACTTATTTGAAAAAATGAAAGAAAAGTTCCCCAGTCTGGTGAAGAAAATAGACATACAAGTCCAGGAAGCTCAGAGAGTCCCAAAGAAGTTGGACCCAAGGAAGCACACACCAAGGCACACCATAATTACATTACCCAAGATTAAAGAGAAGGAGACAATCTTAAAAACAGCAAGAGAAAAGGAGACAGTTACCTACAAAGGAGTTTCCATAAGACTATCAGCTGCTTTCTCAAAAGAAACCTTTCAGGCAAGAAGGGGCTGGAAAGAAGTATTCAAAGTCATGAAAGGCAAGGATCTCCATCCAAGATTACTCTATCCAGCAGAACTATCATTTAGAATGGAAGGGCAGGTAAAGTGCTTCCCAGATAAGGTCAAGTTAAAGGAGTTCATCATCACCAAGCCCTTATTATATGAAATGTTAAAGGAACTTATCTAAGAAAAAGATGAAGATCAAAAACTATGAACAGTAAAACGACAACAAACTCACAACTATCAACAACTGAACCTAAAAACAAAAACAGACAAAGGAAACAACTAGAACAGGAAAAGAGTCAAAGAAATGGAGATCACTTGTAAGGTTATCAGCAGGAAGGCGAAGGAGGGAGAACAAGGAAAAAGGTACAGGGAATATGAAGCATAACTGGTAGGTACAAAATAGACAGGGGAAGGTTAAGAATAGTATAGGAAATGTAGAAGCCAAAGAACTTATATTTGTGACCCATGGACATGAACTAAGAGGGGGAAATGCTAAATGGAAGGGGTGTGCAGGGTAGAGGGGAATAAAGGGGAGAAAAAAATGGGACAACTATAATAGCATAATCAATAAACTATATTTTTTAAAAAATAGAGCAAGTAGAAATAATGTGTCCAACTCTTGAGTTGTTCACTTAAAAGCAAACAGTGCAATCTCCCATGTCCCCTTTTTCTCTTTCCCAGTAGATACAATACAAAAATGATGGCTGGAGCAGTCATTTTGTACCATGAAGTGGAAGCAGAATATTTGAAAACGGTGGAGCAGTAAGGCAAAAGGTGCCTGGGTCTCTGTAACAGTTTCACTGTGCTACCTAGACTGCTGTAGAAGAGGAATTCACAATCTTCCTTGAAAAAAAAAAAAAACTAAATGGAATAGAAACGACAAATATCACCCAAAAATGCTCCAACAAACCCCCAACCCTTTCAGTGCCCAACCTGTACTCACTTCAGTATCCCATCAGTACAGCCTGGGAGTGTCACTTCATTGGGGTTCAAATCTGGTGGTCTGACAAAGGAAGAAGAAGCCACCACCAATCAGAATCAGTGCCCGGAACACAGTCACTGCCCCCTAACACCCTAGGATAGACACCCCACCTCTGCATTTTTAACAGGATTATGCGCCAGCCTCGGGCTAGGGTGGACCCTCACAAAGGGGTACAAGCTAGGCTGAAAACTTAAAAAATGTTTCTTGCATCTAAAGTGCCGCAGACATAAGAGGCAGAGCTGGGAAGGTGCCTGGCAAGTAGGAGAGTCCCACACTTCAGTAAGGTAGAAATATGGATCACTATCCTCTGGCACCAGGCAATCAATGTGTGTGAGTGCCCTTACCTGCTCCATGTTCCTCTTAGAAGAACACCAACAAAGAGGCACTTGGAATTCACATGCTGCCAGATAAGCTGTTTGGCCTCGTTTATCAGTTTGTCATTCATAGCCTCTCCGAAGACCACGACCCTGTCCACCTGTAAGATAAAAGGGGAGGGGCTGAGCCTAAGGAACAAAGGAACAGAAGACAGGCTAAAGAGACCAGGACATCAAGAGATCTCCGAGAACTGGGGGAATTTGGAGAATTCTGAGCAGGAAGATAACTGCCTCTCCTGAGAGCACTTTGGTCCAGGCTGCCATTGCACCCTGACTGGGAGGGCATCAAAGCAGCAGTGGGGGAAGGGGCAGTGGTGTGTGGGTAGCTGGCTCATTCCGGCTTCCAAGAGCTCACTGCCAAATATTTAGAAATTCTGAGAGCCAGTTGTTAAACATGGCCACTATTAAATATTAAAGTGTATGAACTTACAAATAAATAAATTATGTTAAAAACAAAGGTAATAAATAAAAACTCATTACTTCCTAATTATTTTATTATGTCTTACCACTATCTAGTTTTGATCTCACATGTACTTTATCTGTATTGTGGAAAGACTACAGAATGGTGTAATACTTAGTTTCTCTTCCTAACTCTGAGTTCACTGGTATCTTGAAATCAACCATGGAGGGAGCATTTACACCACGGAAATTAGCTAACCAAAAAATCCTACTAACCAAGACTTATTTTTCCTAGATGGCTGGTTGTTGAACATTTACCAGCATAACACTGGTTAGGGGGTTGCAGCCAGCAGGGAGTTGATCTGGGCACTGTACATGGTTTAAAATGCCAGATTTGAGGAATGAGACACATTAGTTGTGGAGGCAAATGTGGGGGAAGGGAGGGTTTCTCGGGGACTGGGCAGTACTCACAGGAACCCTCTGGGCAGCCAGAGACAGCAGGTACTTCCCCAAAGTATGCAGTGACCATTCATAATTTCCATTTAATTCCTGAAGGAAAAAGCCTCATGTTACGTGGTTGCCTGAGAGATCTTCAGAACTGTGCATACCCAACCCTTTCCTGACTAGGCAGGCTGCTCCCAGACCTGTGTCCGTTCATATATTTTTGCACAGTGAGGGTGGGTGACTGACCTGGACTTGAGCCTGGAGTTCCACCGCAGTCTTCAGGATACCGTCTTCTGCCTTAATCACAGCAGTCTTCACAGTGCTCCAGCCACAGAGCAAGAGATCCGCGTGCTCTGCCCGCGCAATCATCATTGCGATCAGCAACAACACATAGTTCAGGGCAGGCTGATTGAACAAGCAGTAGGGTGAAATAAGACTCCCTCGCTTTCAAATCCACTCTAGTCTATGCAGACCTGAAGCCCAAACACATCCACTGCTTGGGGAAATGGACAAAATCCCAAATTAGGAGGGAAGTGCTTTCAGCAGCCCTCAGGCAGAGCTGCCAGGAGAGAGGTGGAGAGAGGCCAGGATTCCTGCCCAGATTCAGCACTCGGATGTAGGGAGGTAAAACTGAATATTTGGGTGACAGAATTTTAGAGATTATATATCAGCCAAATGTGAAATGTTAGTACTATAATCCATGAACAGGCTTGAGACCACATTCTAGGAATTACCCCTGGGGACGAAGGTCTGACACTGGGAAGCAATTGCAAGTCCTTTGTTTCACTTGCTTGCTTATGCCTGCTTGCTTATGAGAACCAAGTCTGCGAACAGGATATCTCTGAGAAGCCCCAACATTTTATCAACCCCTCTCTCTTCTTTTATTTTTTTACCCCTTGTGGGTTGCTCTTGGGACAGAGTTGGTCTGCACAGGCATCTGTCAGATAGACCAACAGGGTTCGGCCTGGCAGCGGGGGCAGGCTGTGCTTCACAGAGAGGTTCACGGCTGTCTCCAGGGCCTGTCGATACCGAGCCAGCATCTCACCGTCATATTTCCACTGTCTGCAGGCAGGAGAGACACAGATAGAAGGACGTAGGGGTTTCTCTGTTTGCCATGCTGAGGTAGGTGAGAAGATGAGCATTTGCCAGTCAAGTGTTGAGTCTTCTCCCGCCCCTCACTGTCCACAGCCCTCCTCCATTGCCAGTAGAGAACACTGGGACAGAGCTTCCCTTTGCTGTCACGCTACGGGACTCTCCCAATCCATTACCATGGCAGGAGAGAAGTCATCCGTAGACTCACTCTCTGAAATCAGTTGTTATACTTGCTTCATGAGGCAAGGTTTAACTGCTACAAATTTTAAATTATATTTTAAAGAACAAATACAGCTTCCGGTGAAAATGGCAACGCAGGCAGACATGACTCGCCTCTTCACACAACCACATCAAAATTACAACTAAAATATAGAACAACCATCACTCAGGAACGTCAGAAATCGAGTTGAATGGAAGTCTGACAACTACAGAATTGAAGAAACCACAGACAGTAAGTCAATAGGATGAAAACAATTAAAAGATTAAAAGAGATTCAAGAAACTAAATAACCAAGTGTAATGTGTGTTTGGATCCTGACTTGAATAAAACTGTGAAATAATATTTTTGAGACAAATAAAAATTTTTAATATGGACTAGATTAATAATAATCTAGCTATTATTCCTTGCTATAAATAATATACCAAGGAAAAAGATAGAAAATCATACTGCAACAACAATTAAAATAAAAAAATAATAATTAAAAAAAATACCAAAAAATTTTTTTCAGTTTGTTAAGTATATTAATGACATTCTGATTATATAAATGTCTGCTTTAAGAGACACATGAGCCCTGACCAGGTGGCTCAGCTAGTTGGAGCATTGGTCCCATACACCAAAATATAATGGGTTTGATTCCCAGTCAGGGCACATACCTAGGTTGTGGATTCAGCCCCCAGTTGTGGTGCATATAGGAGGCAACTGATCACCGATTAGCGTTTCTCTCTCACATCAATGCTTCTCTCTATCCTCAGCTGAGGATTTAAAAAAACAGAGAGAGACACATGAGAAGTATGGAGGAGTGAAATAAAATGCATCATATTATTGGACATTTGTTTTTTGAAAACATATTCAAAAAAGGGAAAAAAAGAAGAAAAGGATCAAAAAAGGAAGTGTGGTAAAATGTAGATAATCATTGAATATGCCTAATAGTTTTATAAGAGTCCATTAAACTATTCTCATTACTTGTGTACATGTTTAAATTTTTTTCATAATACTATTTTAATCTTTAGAATTCAGTAGTTATTACCAGTACTTTCCAATAAAATTAAATTGCAATTAATAAAATTAAAATTATACACACATGCAATTTAAAATTTTCTAGTAGCCACATTTAAAAAAGTACAAAGAAGCAGGAGAAATGAATGTATTATTACGTTTAACCTAATACATAAAAATATTGTCATTTCAACATGCAGTTAATACAAAAATTATTAATGAGATCTTTTACATCCTTTTTTCATATGTCCTCAAAATCCAGCACATCTCAGTTCCAACAAGCTACATTTCAAATGCTCAAAAGCCACACATGGCTATGCCCAACAAAGGCACACTCTCTGGACTAGAGCCTAAGCTTGACTCTTAATGAACTGTGTTCACTGGTCACTGATTCAGGATATTCCTGGCCACTGAGTTCTACCAGAAGTTTAGATGATCCCTGCCTTTGCCCTGAATGAAAATAAATAAAGATACTATTGAAGCACCTGAATAGACAGGGTGCTGGGATTTAGGGAAAGTTTCATGTCTGTGTTTGCACCTGCTTGATGATAACTATATCTGTATCAAAAGGAAATTGAACGCATCAGAAAATACAGAGAGAAAGAGAAACAAAAAGAAAAACAGGTATCACAGAGAAGGAAAAGAAAGAAAACTGTGTACCAGAGCAGAAGCAAAGAAGACGCTAGCATGCATAAAGAGAAAGGAAGATGTTTCACACACTCACAGAATCCATGGAAACCAATGAAACAATCACAAAGAATAGAGCGGAGGCCCAAACATAAGTTTTGTTTCATGATCTCTCTAGAGGACAATGTTAAAGACAAGTTTTGCTGTGCAAGAGATGACTGAAACCAGGGAAGTCTAAGCCATTGGGATGACTGCCAAGCATGTCTTTCCAGAATCAAAGCTGGGACTCTCAGATGATCCCCAAGCCTTGCCAGGGTACCTTTCATTACCCACCCTTTGCTTCCAGATAACACACACACACACACACACACACACACACACACACACCTGGTCCTGTGGATTTTCAGTTTCTCCCGCTTGAGTTGCTCATACAACACAGGCATCATCATTGCTGCTCGAAGTTTCCGACGATTTAGGTCATCAAGTTCCCTTTTATAGGCCCGCCTCTTCACAATTTTTGAGTTTCTAATCATTATCTGCTTCATCAGTTGTGTGTTGGAAGGAAATGGCAATGCTGTGTGGCAACAGACAGGTATTTGAGTCAGGAAATTTCTGTTTCCTCATCTTGCTTTCCCATCAGTGCCAGTCCTGCACCCCAACCCCATCTGACCTCTGCCCACCCCACACCCTGAGACCGGAAGGTAAGATGCTGAAAAATACCAGTGCTGCTGCCTCATCTATTCTCAGACAGAAGAGACAAACTGGAGTTGGAAGAAGAGAGATAATACCTTTAGCTTTCAGTTGAGCCTCAAGGAAATTGATGGAATCGTGGGCATTAAGGAATCTGAATGGAAATTGCCGACTGTGAATTATAGACTTCTGGAAAGCAAGAGAGGGGTCATGAGTATGAGGGGCATTAGGGGCCCCAGTGACCAGGAACTTGACATAATCACTTGAGATTTGTGGGAAGGCAAGGAAAGACAATGTGAATATTAGGGAAGAAATACAGAGAAAGGGAGAGAAGATTCCAAAGAAAGGCATTATGTGAGAATACGAGAAGAGGTAAAGAAGGAGAGGAAGTAACAGAAGGAGCTTTCTTTGTTTTATAACAGACCTCCTCTGGAGTCAGTTAAATTACAGAAGTGCCTCTTCCTAGTAAGTCACTGATCTCAGAAAATAAAAAGGAAAGTTCTAACTTCTCAAAGGGTTGGTGAACCCCCAGATCTATCTTCCCCCACCTATCTGTATCTGCACACCTGTTCTCAGCCCACATGGAAATAGCGTGGCAGCTATAACCTTCCCAGCCACTAGGCAAAGGCTGGCTTTCAAAGCTGCAGCAGCATCTCCACACCCACCTCTAGTGGCTGGGCCACCCAGCTCCCCGCCCCTCACGAATACCGCTTGCTGGAGTCTCTGCAGTACAAGCTCGTGGTGGTGGGCACTGATCCCAACCCGCAGCAGGTTGCACAGATTCCGAAGCATGGCCATGAAGGGGAGCTTGCCATTGTCTGTGGGAGTGGGGCAGAGGGTGAGAAAAGCAAGCAAAGGATGAGTGAGAGAGGTCAGAGACCAGAGCAAGAAGTTCAGAGGTCATGTAGAAAATTCAAGATAAAGGGAGTGAGGTATTAACATATTATCTATCTGACTCAAAACGTTTTAAATGTCCGCAAAGAAAAAAAAACATGGCTGGCCTGAAGTTCAGAGCAAAATTTATACGACGCTGTTTACGGGATGGCCGTTTCAGTAAACAACTTATGTTATCACTTTGTCTGCTGGCTCCAGCCCTGAGACTGGGGTCAGCTAACAAACTATATTCCCTAATATAGAGTAATGATTTCCAAACTTTTTAGATAGCTAAAGGAGAAATTTCCTAGTGCAAGATTTGTTTAATTCATAAATTGTATACATGTAGTACAATCATTAGTTAGTATTTCAAGGCACCATATACACTTAAGGCAAGGCTCATCATTATGATGGTGAGTGTAAATTCCTATTTCAAATAGTCATCTTGATATTTTTTAAGTTTTCTGGCAAACTTCTTGTAAGGACTGATTCAATAGTCATTATTTTTCACTTATATACAGGTGAAAAAGACTTACAATGAAGCACAACTTCACCTCTGTCACTTGCTTATTGTTCACTTGTCCCTGTGATATTAGTATTATCTTCAAGTCATAATTTCTGAATAATAACTTTTTAAGGCATGTGTCAATTTTAAAGGGTTAGTTTGGTTAATAATGAATAATTCTAAATCCATTTATGATTCAAAGATAAGTTGCGATACAATGCCCTCATGTTGTGGACTCCTCCTCTTCCTCAGTACACCTCCACCATCATACACTGCACACCATATGGACTAAGTGACTAGTATAGGTATAAAAATTCATTCTATCTTTTTTTGAAAGATTTTATTTATTTATTTTTTAGAGAGGGAAGGGAGAAGGAGAGAGAGAGAGAAACATCAATGTGCAGTTGCTGGGGGACATGGCCTGCAACCTAGGCATGCGCCCTGACTGGGAATCGAACCTGCGATGCCTGGTTCGCAGCCTGCGCTCAATCCACTGAGCTACGCCAGCCAGAAAATTCATCCTATCTTTTATATAAAGCTAAATATAAGTAAGTGGTGTGATATTTTTCCTGGGGAGCGCCACTTTAGAGACCGGGCCAGTCACCCCCAAACCCACATCCCATGCACTAGCCTGCACTCACCAGCAGCTTTCATCAGGAGAATAGAAAAATAAGATTGTATACACAGTATAAGTGATGTGTGCCAACTGATGAACTATTGTATGCTTTGTAAAGTCATAAATTTTTATCAATTGTTACTATGTATGAAAGGTTTTCTAGATCATTTTGATAAGAACTTAAGTCCAAGATCATATTTATGATACTAGAAAATAAATTGAGTATTTATCCTATAGACTGAGGAATTCACTGATTTTATTCCAAAGAAATTGCTAATAAGTTAATGAACCAGTGGTCTCCAAAGAGGGGTCTGTATATATAATTACATTTTATCTTATATTTTATACTGATGTTGATATATTTTAATATTTTATTTACTTATATTTATTTTCACATAGATTTCAAATAATTGTATTTTATATATTTCTCAAAGCACATTAATTTATTAGTATATATACAAAATTTTTTAAAATACAGGTTGGGGTAAAAGTAGGTTTACAGTTTTTCATATGGAAAATAATACAATATTAGATGACAATACAAAAATAAACTCTATTTTGTGTACTCACAACTATAAACCTATTTTTGCCCCACCCTGTATGTATACATATATTCTGCTATATTCCAAATTTTTTTTGCAATATGTGATTTAAAAAAAACTCTGGAGACCAGTGGATTGGACTATGGGCATTTGTTTCAATCAAGAAAAATGACCGTTTTCATTTTCAGCGGCAGAGAGAGAAAGTGGAGATGATACACACTGGAATCATCTGCACACACTGGCTGCCATCCAGGCCTCTTTATTCGACTCCACCCAAAGTTGAGTCAATATTGGGGAAAAGATTGTCAGGCACATGTCTGCGTGTGTGTTTTAATTCCCATGTGATTCTGATGCGGACACCAGTGACAATCACAATGTGAGAGGAATACTAAGCACCTGAGCAATTCAGGTGACCCTCAGTATAATCTGTAATGGCAGTTCACAGAGAAATAAGGTAAAGGCCAATATGGTCTTCTAAATCTTTAAAATGTGAAGTCTACAGAATTCAAGCAGACAAAAGGTCTAGTTAGATATTTCTCAACAGAAAGAAGTTGACTTTAAATTTTCTAAGATGAAAGAAGTAAAAGAAAACAAAATAGAATAGAAAGAGCCTTCTATAGTTAAAAATAAACAACAAAAAAGACAACAGGGAAAGAGAAGATTGAGAGTAACCTGTTCCTCCCTGATTTGAAGTTTTTAAAATCAATATAGGCATATGACCTAAAACGTCCATGTCCTAAATATAAATTTCTGTGGAGATTCCACTATACCATGTGCCAGAAAGTTCCTACCTTATTTGGATGAGTTACACAGATATTGCTACAAGTGCAATCAGAGAAAAGGTACTACTTTTGTCATGTGTTGATAGACTTGTATACATCACCTAACCACATCTGGAATAACTATCTACCTACAAAGCCAATGTCACTGAAAGCAAGCACCACTGTCCACTTGGGTGTAGTCAATGGCAGACCTTGTAAGTCCATTCACCAAGCAACAAAATAACTGCATCATGTAAATGCAGAAAGGACTAGAAAATCCTCTAGTCCAAAATGGAGAGACATAAACAGAAGAAGGTGTGATGGTCAAGGTTACTGTACCAATAAGTTCCTCCCAGACAGAAGCTTTGTTCCCCTGCAAGCTCAGCTCTCGTTCCCATGTCTCTGGCTGAGACAGCTTCATCCGCTTCCCAGCTCTGCTAGAATCCCATGGTCCAGGGAGGCGACTTCGAGAAAAGGCCTGTAGGTTGGGTGGGTATCTGGAACAGAGGAGGAAAAGCTTATCATTTCAAAGCCAGCTGAAAAATAACTCAGAAAAGGAAAGACGAGCCAGTCAAAGCTAGTCAGTCATGTTTACAGGCCATGTCTGCCCAAACTGATGTTGTTTGGGAGAGAACTACAGGGACTGGGGCCATGGGAGTTGGAAAGTCAGAGTTGCCCAAATGGAATGGACAGTCAGGGTGTATCTTTTCACCTGTAGCCCAGCAGGGAGTGCACAAGCTGGGCAGGCTCCCGGATATGCAGGCGCTGTACCAACTTCTTTAGGGTGAACCTTGGTGGCTTCTTTTTCTCTGGCACTGCATTATAGGTCTTCTCAAACTGTGGAAATGTCCCCAAATCCCACAGGGGCCATTTAATCTGTGATCATGGTCACTTTCTTTAAAAAGCAGAACCTAAGACCATCCTATACCTCTGAGATCATTTCTTTCCCCAAAGTAGATTTGGGCAAATAGTAGGAATAGGGGGGAAAACTCTTTCGCAACAAGAAATCCAGTAGCAAGCATAAGCTAGCAGTGTTTTTGGATCACTGTGTTTTATTTACACAAGACTGAACTATCAATGGTAAGATGGAGTGATCGCCTTGTGAAAGCAAGATGGGAGAGAACACCTTCTTTTCAGAGGGAGGAAGGAGAAAAGTGACTCTTATTTAAATCACGAAGACTTGGAACAGGTAAATGGAGGCATGAGAACAATGCAGGCTGTGAGGAGTTAAAAAACTGAAAGAAGTTGCCCTGACCAGTGTGGTTCAGTTAGGCAACATCCGGGAAAGTGAAAGGTTGCTGGTTTGATTCGAGGTGGGGTCACGTGCCCAGGTTGCAGGCTGGTCCCCCATCGGGGTACATACAGAAGACAACCCAGTCGATGTTTCTCTCTTGCATTGATGTTTCTCTCCCTCTCCTTCTCCCCATTCCCCCTCACTCTAAGAATAAATAAATAAAATCTTAAGGGAAAAACTGAAAGAAGTTGCTTTTCAGAATCTTCTATGGTGGAAGAGCTAAGTTTGGGATATATTATGATGATGATGAGACAAGCTCAGCTGACTGACTGAGAATGTGTCTTCTTATAATGCTTATATTTTCCTAATCTCTATTTTAATGATGATGATGGTGATAGCTCACACTTATTCAGTGCCAGGTACTGTTGGTATTGTTAGAAATACCAAAAATATAGTAACTGATTCAATCCTCACAAAAACCCAGTGAGATAGGCACTACTATTACCTCCATTTACATCTGAGGAAACTGAGGCAAGAGAGGGTAAATCACTGGCCGAAGTAGCCTGCAAGTGGTGGTGGTGGTGGGATTCAACCCCAGTCAGAATCCAGATTCTGTGCTCTTAAACACTAAGTGCAATGACTTGTTTGTTATTAATGCAAAAAAATTTGGTTTATTTTTAACACTTCCTATGGAAGGTAAATATTTCATGTCTTTAACTCCTTTATCCAAGTGGATATGCCATGGGGGCAGGGGAAGGAGCCTATCCCGCTGCTTTCAAAACCGGATCCTACAATCACAGTTGAGAATCCACAGCTAGAAAATTGGCATGTGCCTATCATATTCATATTAGTATTTCTTTTTTTAATTAAGATTTTATTATTTATTTATTTATTTATTTTCAGAGAGAGAGTAGGAGAGGAAGAAAGAGAGAGAGAGAAACATCAGTGTGTGAGAGAAACATCAATCAGTTGCCTCTCGCAAGTCCCCAACCCGGAACCAGTTCTGCAACCCAGGCATGTGCCCTGACTAGGAATCAAACACGTGGTTTGCAGGATGACGTTCAACCCACTGAGCCCCACCAGTCAGGGCTCCACTGTTAGTATTTTTAAACCAAATGGAATTACATTTCTAAATGTTAGTTGAGAAAAAGATTGTACATGTACATATTGAACCCCGGAACAAGGCACTCACCTTCTCCTGTTCAATTTCAAGAAGCTTAAGGTACCTTGGAAGATATTGTTTTGTCTCAGAAAATGGACGTTCCTCCTTCTGTTGGGACAGAAGAAGCATTCAAAAAGGGAAATGGACAATCCCATTTCCCTGGAGAGATCCATTCCAATAGCCCTAAAGGCCCATCTCTATCAAAAAGGAAGCCAGCTAAGAAGGAGGCAGGTCCTGCCCTTTCTGTGCCCTGAGCTCTACCTGGCTCCTCTGCATTTTCTGACTCTGTTCCTGGTGGTAGGAACATTTCAGATGCTTCATGTGGGGACCCCCGGGTCAGCATGTTCCTTCATTGCTTTTTTTCCAGAGAAAATAGATCTGGGCAATAAAAGACCAGGGTTGAGACAGGGACTGACCGGAGGGCGGAGAGGTCTGTGGGGACATCTCTTGGCCCGGTGCTTCCGAGGGTTGTACTTGGCCAGCTGATACTCATCAAAGTGGGTGAATTTGTCAGTCATAGCAGCACGTAGGCAGGCAGGCAGAGGTACCAGCTTGTCCCCCTCTCCTCCAGCCAGGCTCTGTCAGAGAGAGAAAGGAAACCATCAGGAATGATACCGAAACAAGCCCTCCAAAACAAAACAAGACTCTTCACAGAGTTAAATCAGAATAGGGATTGAGTTCTCAGTCCCAGCTCTAAAATTAGTTTCTGTGTTACTGGGCCTGTCAGTAGACTTCTGTAAGTCTCGTTTTCTTCATTGTAAATAAAAGGTCCAGAATAAAACCAATTTTTCTCAAACTGAGGTCCAGCCCTTCTCAGCTGTATTCTCCCTGTTGGGCAACCCAACTCGGTACAGGGAGATGTTATCCTGTCTGGGCATCAAGGGAGAGGACAGCAGAGGGGAGCCCAAACTGCCTTGAGAATTTTCTCCAGGGATGCAATGAGCAACCCACATGAAGGCCAAAATTCAGGAAAGTGAGTGTCATACCTGGTAGACCTCAGCTACCTGGATCCAATCAGAAGGCAGCTGGACAATGGCACAGAAATACCGTCGCAGGTGGGGGCGGCAGTCTGGCAGGAAGGCAGCAATGGCTAACACTTTGTTGGCCACATCCCGCACGTTCAGCTGCTGCCTGGCGTACAGAGATGCCTAGGGAACAGGGAGGGGAGGGTTTGTATCTCAGCCACTTCTCCCAGACCCTCAAGCCCTAAATGAATTTATATATCTAATCTACCTACAAAAAACCTTTCCTGGGCCCTCCATTTCATCTATAATCTAGTCAGTATCCACCTTTATTTGTAGCATGTTTTCCCGGTCTACTAATCACCTCCCAACTCAACCAGGCCCTTTCCTTCTTCGGAAGACCTCCCATCACCATCCTCTACTGAAGACTTACCCTGGATTCTAAGTGCTGATGAAATCTGACATCTTCCAAAGTCTCAGAGAAAACATTTTCCCCCTCTTCTCTACTTTTGAAACAGTCACCTATCTACTACACCATTTGCATTTACATATTTGGAAGTTTTTTGCTAACCTAGCAATACCATAAACTCCTTAAGAGCCAGATCATGTTTCATTCTGTTGATATGACCCTCAAGATAGACTGTGTACTTAGACTGTGTACTTGCTAAACAAATGAACAGCATCTCCTTCCCAATCCCACCTTCCCCAGTCCTCAGAGAACCCCAGGGACCAGGCCATAGACTCACCCAGAGATCCTATTCCCTTCCCAAAGTGAAGCTCCTTCCACCCACAACACAAAGCTGGTCACCATCCCCCTCACACACTATACGCACATTCTTGAGCTCCCAGCTTCCCACTCCCATCCACTCTCTCAAGTCACAATACCTTGAGGATAAACTCAGGCTCCAATGGGGCAAGTTCAGTACAAACTTCCAGTAGGGAAGTCTTTGCCCAGTCGACTGCATCTTTCTTGTTTGCATTTGATACCACAGTGGAGCACAACAAGTTCATTAGAGCCATCTGGGGATTGAGAAAGAGAAGGAAGGAAGGAGGAAAGAGGTATGAGGACAAACTTAAGCATCTCACAGGCCAACTCACAAAATCAAGGACAGAGAGAATGGACCCCAGATGCAGGAAGATGTTTGTTCAACCAAGAGGTTAGAAAAGGTGATTAGAAAGTGCTGGGGAATGCCCCCTCCCTCTGGTTCAGCCTTTGAGCACCACTCCTCCCCAGCCACCCACACCCTTCCCTCCACCACCATCAACCTCTTCCCCACTCTGGAACTTTTACCTTCTTTTGCTGAAGAACCTGGACAGTGGGCTCAGACCAAGACTCGGAGTCCCCAGAGGTGAGCTTCAAGGCCAGCTCCTCTACCTCTTCTTCCTCTCCGAAGCTTAGACTATAAATAGGCATTTGACCCTCTGCCCATTTCTTCTCTTCTGAAGAGGACCAACAACCCTGGGGATAGTAGCAGTTATTAATCACAGCCCCTCAAACATAGATCTGAAAGCAGCTCCCCAGGACAGGAAGCATATATATTTAACTTCTAGCACCTGAACTCCTCTCCCTTCCCACCCAGCACCGATCTGTCGTGTGTGACAAAGGGATTTCTCACTGTCACACATGCCACCTTTCCTGACCTAACTTTGGAGCCTTTGCTCAGTTGTTTTGTGATCCCCCTGCTTTCATCTCCTTACTGATATCATAGCCTAAAAGCCTAGGGCACCCCCTACAACACACTTCCTATGATGCTATTAAAGTATTTTGGAGTCAAAAGAAAAAGGGCCACATCCCAGGTCAATCTCCCAGCAACCCTGGGCTGCTTAACCTCTGAACCTCAGCTTCCTCTTCTCATTCCCTACCACCTGCCTGATGGGGCTGTTAGAAGAGTAAGGGGGTTGATGCATGTATGACTCTTCACACATTGCAAAACCCTAAATAAACATAAGATGGCAGTAATTGTAATCCTGACAATGACTCTGTGAGGTAGATTTCCAATTATCTCATTTTAAAGATGAAGAAATTAGTCCTGGGTGGTGTGGCTCAGTGGATTGAGCGCTGGCCTGTGAACCAAAGGGTCACAGGCTCGATTCCCAATCAGGGCACTGCCTGGGTTGCCGGCTGTGTGCGAGAGGCAACCAGTCAATGTATCTCACACATCAATGTTTCTCTCTCTTTCTCTCTCAAATAAATAAATAAAATCTTTTTTAAAAAGATAAGGAAATTAAAGCTTCAAAATGTTAATAGTCTTGCCCAAGGTTGGGCTTCTGATTGACAACATAGGGCTCTGATTAGTCTTTCCCTCAGTCCAGGTCTGGAGGCTATACAGAGGAATGTGTGATTGTATACTGATTCTGACCTGTACACTAAATGTGCTCATATATACCCATAAAAGTAAACACGTGTTTGTACAGGCAGAGAGAGGTGACTGGGCCAGGGTATAGCAGACATGTCTCATGCCTGATATAAGACCTCAAATGCACTTGATTGGTTATTCTACTGCAACATCTTGATGGCTCCCCTCCTGACCAGAGGTGTTCTAAGGACAGGGCCTATTTTTGTTCTATTGTCCAGAATGTCTGAACTAGGTATGTAACGAGAGTAATGATGCAAATGAAGACAGCCCTGGGCTAAAGGGCACCTCAGGAAAGGGTTTTGAGCAGAAAAGGTATGCAGACACAGAGCTGCACAGAGAGACACCAGGGCCCTGAAAGCTACGGACTAGAGAATCCAACAGACAGGGCTGCAGTCAAGACAATGCCTGGAGCTATTACCAAAACTGTTTCCTGAGCTCTCTCTGTGGTGGAGATGGACTCCAGGGCCTGGGGGCAGGTCAGAAGGCCTCGTCCCTCAGAGAGACACTGAGCCCTCCATGTTGGAGGTTCAGAGAGCAGGTGGTTGTTGGTGTTCAGGCTGCATTGATCAGCTTGAGTAAGCTGAGATATCTGGAGATGCTGGAGCAAGCAGCTGACAGACATAGTGCTCTTTAGAGTCGGTAGTGTAGCCAGGCACCGGTTCTCCAAGGCAAGAATGTCTGGGTGAGCAGACAAATGCCCTTGTGGTTTCTCCATGGTCTTCAGGTCAGGAAGTGTGGCCAGACACCGGTTCTCCAAGGAGAGAATGTCCAGGTGGGCAGAGACATGCCCATGTGGTTTCTCCATGGTCTTCAGGTCAGGAAGTGTGGCCAGGCACCGGTTCTCCAAGGAGAGGATGTCCAGGTGGGCAGAGACATGCCCATGTGGTTTCTCCATGGTCTTCAGGTCAGGAAGTGTGGCCAAGCACCGGTTCTCCAAGGAGAGGATGTCCAGGTGGGCAGACACATGCCCATGTGGCTTCTCCATGGTCTTCAGGTCAGGAAGTGTGGCCAGGCACCGGTTCTCCAAGGAGAGGATGTCCACGTGGGCAGAGACATGCCCATCTGGTTTCTCCATGGTCTTCAGGTCAGGAAGTGAGGCCAGGCACCGGTTCTTCAAGGAGAGGATGTCCAGGTGGGCAGACACATGCCCATGTGGTTTCTCCATGGCTGGAGCCCAACCAGTATATCCTAGAAGGAGAGAAAGACAGGTGATGAACACCTGGCTGCAATGGGAATGTATCTTTCTTATAGCCTTCCTGCTAATGCCAGTAACCTGCAGGCAGAGAACAACAGATATTTTTTCCAGGCCTGGGTTCATTATAAGGATGTATTCAGGGAGTATTCTAAAGGAGAAGAAGAGTAGTGAAAGCTAAGGAAGAAGCTCAAGGACAGGGAAGTTGCTTTTTGTTGTTGTTATTTCTTTAAAGGACATGTCTTTTGATGATGGGGTAAAGGAGCCCCCCAGGGCAGTAGGTGTGATCTCAACTTAGTTCAAAGACCCCATTTGTAACCTGGACTCTGGATTCTTAGCTCCAGAGAAACATTTTGATCAGGCTGTCCACACTCACCACTCCAACTTCCTTGCCTCCCACTCACACCTTCAACCAACTACATGGCATTGTGTCCCCACTACTCCTATCCTCTTAGGTAACTAATGGAATTCTTGTTAAACAAGAACAGACACATCTGGGAACTTATTTTACTTCAACTCTCAAGTACAATATGATACTCTTGACAGCTCACTCATTGAAACTCTTTTCCTTTGGTTTCCATGGTGCTACTGTCCTGGTTTTCCTTTTTGAGTTTTTTTAGTTCATTAGATTCCACATGTAAGTGAAATCATATGGTATTTGTCTTTCTCTGATTGGCTTATTTCACTTAGCCTAACACCCTCTAGGTTCATCCACGCCCTGATTTTTCTCTTATAGCTCTGACCACATCTTCTTGGGGGTTGTTTCTCTGCCATTCCTTGAATGTTAATGTTCCTTAGAATTCTAATCATTCTGTATACTCTCCCAACATGGTCTCACCTAGTCTGTGGCTCCAAATAACATTCTATGCTGACAACTCACAAATTTACTCCTTGAGCTTATGGACAGGAATGTAGGATATGGCCGAGGAGACCTGAATGGATTGACAATCCAGGACCAGAAAGGACAATGGATAGCTCACTGGACATCAGTGTGGGCAAATTACACCAAGAATGATGACCTCTGAGCCCTGTATACTTCCTTCATATCTTTGTACTATATAAGCCCCCAGGGAAAGGAGTGAGGAAATCTCAGAATTAACTCAAGATTTTTTTTTAAAGTCTCAAAATAAAAATTAACTTAACAGAAAAATACACTTAAATATTTTTCAGACCCTGGAATTTGTGAATGGAGATTCAGCTGTGAAGTACAAATGAAAAGTCCTCACCCCCCATCTCTAGTTCCATTCTCCAGGGATAAGTTTTATATGAATAGTTTCAGACACTTTCTAGGCATATATGAATATATGTATATGCCTCCTCCCTTTTTTTTCTTTGCTTTACACAAAGAGGATCATACTTTAGACACTATTCTGCACTCATTATGTCTCGGAGACCTTGTTGTGTTAATACATTAACACCCACCTCACTTTTACAAAAGTTGGCTGTATGCTATTCTATCCTGTTTAAGCGCAGCCCAGGTTTCTGTTATTACAAACAGTGCTCATACCACTTTGTTTGTGACAGCTACTCTCTCCTTCCAAGGAGCTCACAGCAAGGAAGTAAGGGAGAATGATTCTCTCCCACTTGACCTCTTCCTCTTCTGTGTCCTTCTACGCCCTGCCCCTTCCTGGCCCTCACCCTTCTCGGCTGGCTTTCTCATCTGGCCTTCTTACTGTCCCTTTCACACGCACACACTCCCCTCCAAGACAGGCACACACACACACCCTCTTCTCATGTGGCCTCACTGTCCTTACACTTACACACACGCACCCCCTCTCCTGGAGCTGCGGAGAGGAGCCACGCAGACGTATCCCTGGACGGCGCTCGACCCTTCCCACCGGCTCTCGGTACCGAGCCCAGCGCCCCAGAACCCGGGAGGGGGCGGCTTCTACCTGCACTCTCACCCTCCCCGGAGCCAGGCGGGACTGGAAAAGCTGGCTGCCCTACGCGGGGCTTGTCGGTTCTCGGCAGCAGGAAGCAGCAGATGGGCTCTCCACTCAGCAAGTCGGAAGAAGGGAAGCGGGAGGAGGAGCCGGGAGGGGCGCGGGGAGGGCTCTGCGCAAGGGCTGAGACCGCGCTGGAGCTGAGCGACTGCTAGGGGTTGTGAGGCCTGAGCCGGGCGCCGCCCACTGGGAGCGCAGACAGGCGGTGCGAATGCACGGAGGGCGTCGAAGCCTCTTCTCGGGCCTGACTTTGGTACCCCTAACCCCACTTCTTCCCCTTCCTGGACCCTCTTTCTCCTGTCTGTCAGGCTTCCCTCTCTACCAAGGTCCTCTCTTTTGCTAAATTTCCTCTTCTTTCTCCTGTTGTATCTTCGAACACTTACTTTCTTGAAAAACATTTTGATATATTCCATGCCTGTCGGGACACCTTTTTGCCTAGGGTCAAAAGTACTTGGACTCTTAGCTCATCCAAAATTTATTTTGTGAAAATAGAAATAAAAGGAGACGGAATATGGTGTTATTATTGCAGGGTGGACTCAGAGCAGCCCGTGTCCATCTGGGGGAGATGTGTGGATTGCAAAGAATCTATTTGGAGCCGTTCTGAATAGCTAATGTGAGCCGTTTCCCAGAAGGTGTGACCAGGCTCAGGACAGAGACCAGTGACCTACTGGTAGGATGGTAGTGCTAGTGTTCTTTTCTAAAGAGCTGCGCCAAACAGATAGTAGCAGAAGAACTATGCTTACCTCGTGTAAAACAGATTATCTGTCATCTGGGAAATACCCCTTTACTCAGGAAAATGTTCCTTTGCTTAGCGAGGTACCCTTCATTCCCTGGTAACAGCTGAGCTTCAGCTCAGCATTGGGACCATCCAATTCATTCAGCCAGATTCCACCTTCCTTCTTAGATGTCTCCCTTACCATCCACCCCATCAGTCTCAATACTCCCTAAAAATAACAAGTATTTATGTATGCATTATCCTCCTAAACTAAAATTCATAAATAATGTAATTTACCGATATACACAATTTTTTGAAGTAACAAAATAGCCTAAAGAGATAAAAGGGAAGGTAAAAGGAACATGGTTGATTACAAACTACTATGTGTATAATGTTTTGACATTATAGAGGACACAGTGTGGTGCTCAGAGGCATGCATCTCTATGGAGAATTGCCTTAAAAGCACCATGAATAGAGTTGCTTATGTGGCATGATTTTCCAAAAATGATAAATACTTTTTGGCAGATTTTCTAACAAAACAAAGTTCATCCCATGATATTCACGGTGGCTGCAGCTCTGCAAAGTTCAGTATATATTAAACTATGCCTAAAATGCCTTGTGTTTTTATTTAAAATTCTTAGAGCCTAATTACAGTGGATTTTGGGCTACATGTGTGACTGGCAAGTCATTCAGAGTTTTCAAAGATGCAGGAATGTCTCTCATTGTGTGGGACGGTTGCTGAGAGCATAGCAATCTCAGACCCTGTCCGTTAAAAATCCACCCTTATCATTGTGGGAGCCTTCCCACCTCCCAAAAAAAGCTTCCACAAATTTCTGTACCACCCCCTAAGGGGCAGTAGCCCTTGGAGGTCTGTCTGTAGAGGAAAAGGAGAAGCTTGGGTGGGAACACAAGACCTGGAACACCTGAAAGAAGAAGCTGTGCAAGGCAACTGGAGAGGGGCATATTGATGGGGCATATTGATGAGAAGGAGGTAAGAAGAGAGGGGGTCTACTTAGGACTTTACTCCCAAAGTCCTAAATCTGCAAAGCCACTCTCTTGAGGTCAAGCAGCCTTTCTTCAGATTACTATCATTGATTTAATCAGGGAGTTTTGCCAATCAACTAACTATACCAGTGTGGAAGAGACATTCTGTTTCTCAATGGAGTAACTCTCCTGGAGCTTATTTTTCTTACTTGCAAGTTCTTAAATTCACTTTCTCCTTCATACACAGCCCACATCCCAAATTATTGATCAGTGACATTGAGTTGCAATGTCTAATTGGTGAGTGTAGTGTCCAGACTGGTTCTTTCTGGGGCCAGGGATGCCATCCCCTCAGCCCATAGAAGCCCCTTTATTGAGGGCCCTACTGCCCGTTAAAATTGCTCTCCTCTTTTAGTCAGTTTAATTGCACATTTCTTATCCTCCCCCACTTTGATTCAACAAACATCTGTTAAGCACCTATCAGGTGGGAAGGATAGTGGGTAAATGTATAAAACATGCCTCCTTCTGAAGTCTTCATGGTGTGATGAAGGAGAGACATATGCAGAAGTCACAAGAATGCGTGGTGGCTTATAAGAAGTGCTATATTCCACTAAGGTACAAAATACAGTGTTATGTGAGGGAAGGATATTGAGCAACTTCCTGGAGGGATAAACTTTGAGCTGGGAAGGGCAGGCTTCTGATAAGAAGTGGAGAGGAGAGTGAGATCCTGGGGAATATAAAGGCTAATAGTTCTACCAGGATTTTTTTTTCCCCTTTGTGAGTAATTACCTTTAGATTCATAGCTTGTGTTTCTGGTCAGTCTAACCACTGCCAACTTCAGAACTTTGCACAAGCTGTGATACATGGACAAGCACTTAGTAGTACCTGACATCTCAAAGGAGCCCTTCTGTGCCATCAGAAAGCCTCAGAAGCCAATTAGCACATTATGTAAACTTCAGGGCCATATCCCTTCTGATTCTTCTGACTCAAAACAACCCTGCATTTTGTCTCTGGCCTGCTGACATTTCCTAACGTCTCCTTTCACCTTCCTCCAAGGATCGTGTTCCCCTGTGAGCCCTCCTTCCCTAACTAGTCTTCCTTACCAGATGTGGTAGATTAAAGGAAGCCACATAGTCTTTGCTTCTCCTCCCATTGAAAAGTGGAGTCTGATTTTTCATTTCTCTAATCTGGACTGACCTGGAGACTTGCTTAACCAATATACTGGCAGAAGTGACATTCTGGGACTTCCAAGGCTAGGTCAAAGGAAACTTCTTGGACTTCTCACCCAGGATTCCAGAATACTCCCTCTGGGAGCCCCGAGGTGCCAAGTAAATCCAACTACCCTTAGATTGCCTTGCTGAAGAGGCCACATATAGATGCTTCAGTTAGTCTCGGCTTTCCAGCCGCCCCCACCAGGGCACCTGACAGGTGAACAACACTGTCTTGGGCCCTTCAGACCAGCCCATCTATACCAGTTTAGTACATCCAAGTAATTTCCATCCATGAACATGGAACAAAAGAATCATTTAGCTGAAGCCTGCCTAATTTAAATGAAAACAATGATGCATAAGATCATGAGAGATATAGTAAAATGATTGTTATTTTAAGTCATGAAACTTGGGGCAGTTTGTTATGCAGCATTAGATACTGGCACAACAGACCTGCAACATTGAATACTAGTTTACATCAGTAGATTACCTTGTTGTCATCCTACTCTCCTTAAACCTTTAAATCACCTAATCCCTAACACACTGGTCCTGTGCGATAGTTCCATGTATTGGAATTGCTTGTTTTGGGAGGTAGGTTAGCTGAGCTAGATGCCAACTTATGTATCAAATATATCTGGACAAGGAGACTTGCATCCATGGAATTGGTTATACTCCCTCATCATTCATTCAAGTATGTGTTAATTGGTATTGTCAAATTAATTAACATCCAAGTCAACCCCTAGGATGTATGCAGTAAAGTCGCATGTGTCTAACAGCTGTACAGCCCCAGGTTAGGGTCAACAAGTACAAAGAAACACTGTGGTGACATATAAGGCTCAGTACTCCCTCCCACACTGATTTCTTAGTTATCTGGGTTTTGTACTCAGAGATATGGCCCTATTACTCAGCCCACAGGGGTATTGGGAAGAGGTTCTGACACAAGACAATGAACATATTTAATATATTGTTCTCATATATTCTTCTGTGTTTTGCATAAAATTTTAATAGCAGCCTCCTTGCCCTCTTGGGACATTTGCTAAAGAGTATTTGTACTTAATAACCGTGAAGGTCTAAAACTCAGTCAACAGGTAACTTCAGCACTTGCTCCTTGCATATTAGCAAGCATGTTTGTACAGACAAAGTAATCAGAGGCCATTTGGGGTGGCAACATTGTAGATTTGTAGCCACAATAGAAATGTATCCAAATTAACTGCCAAAGATCCTATGGCCAGGCACTGCAGCCAACCTCCTTATCAGACCCCTAGCCTCTGAGCTCTCTTTCTTAAGCACACTCTGGGTGCAGCTGTGAGACCTGCTGGGACCTATGCCGTCATTTAGGTGATGAGCGGCTGGTATTGTTGCTTCAGGTTTTGGCCAATACATCAAGAGAAAGTGAATCTGTCTGGGCTATAGTGGATGGACCAGAACACACATTTCCATCAGATAATCTCTTAGCACTGCCTCTTGTGGGGGCCTGAGAAGAGGAGTTTCATGCTGTGGACTAGTGAGCCTAGGCTCTAAACAGCCCCTGAAGAATCCTGCCCATGGCGTACTACACACATTTTAGCAGTTGGAGACAAATAGCTGTTACCACTTTACTAAGTGCTCATTCGTTTTTCACTGGACAGTTAGTTCAAACGGTTCAGATGACTTTCCCAGGTTAGACAGCTGGTCTCTTGATTCCCAGTCCAGTGCTTGGCCACAGTAGCACCTGCTCCCTTTGACATTTTTTTAAATGTTATTGCCTACATAAGGCCACTATTAAAATGGGTTCTTGCCCCAGAGGTCTTTTTCATGAACATATCAAAGAGTATGTCAGCAGTTCACAAGTCCTGGAAGATAGGGCCTGCCTGAGGAGTGCCGCCCTGTGTTGAAAAGTAATCATAATAGGAACTTGATCAGGACACCTGATATCACATAGGATTTGAGTGCTGCTTCTGGGGTAGACAGAGCATTTCCAAGTAAACTTTGTACATCAAAATAGTGAACTTGGGGGAACATTTTAATGGCTGGTAGGAATAATGAAACAAAATATGTGGATTAAGAGAGTCCCAGGAGGACTGGAATGCTTGGGCACTGTGTAAGAGTAATCTAAAACAGGGGTGGAGATGGCATACTACAGTTTAGTAATTAAGCATGCACTCTGGAGTTCAGCAGATATGTGTTAAAACCTTGCTCTGCTATTGATGAGCTGTGAAATGCGAGGCTGCAGAAGAAAATAAGGTAGATAATTCATAAACCCTGAACAGGGCAAGAGACTGCTGATGTGATACAGTAAAGAGGTCAGTCAACGACCCTTCATTTGAAAAGTTTCACCTTTGCCCTAGCTGGTGTGGCTCAGCGGACTGAGTGCCAGCCTTCGAACCAAATGGTTTGATTCCCAAATTGCTGGTTGGATTCCTGGTCAGGGCATGTGCCTGGGTTGCAGGCCAAGTCCCCAGTAGGAGGCACTTGACAAGAAACCACACATTGATGTTTCTCTCCCTCTCTATCTCCCTCCCTCCCCTCCTAAAAATAAATAAATAAAATCTTAAAAAAAAAAAAAACCAACATAAAAGTTGCACCTTCCCCCTCATGCCCTGACCAGTGTGACTGGCGTGTGTCTCAGTGGGTTGGGCACCATCCTGCAAAGCAAAGGGTCGCCAGTTCAGTTCCCACTTGGGGCACATGACTGGACTGCAGGCCAGGTCCATGGTTGGGGGCATGTAAGAGGTAACCAGTGGATGTTTTTCTCCCTCTCTGTCTCCCTCCCTTCCCATCTTTCTAAACAAAGGGGAGGAAAGAAAAGTTTCACCTCATGTATCATATTCATAACAATCCCTGGCTCACACATTCTAATAAAGAAAACTATTGGAAGGAGGGACCCCTTACTCTGGCTGAGCTTCTTTGAAGTTCACAGCTAGTATGTTATAGCAGTTGGATGTCCGACTCCTCAAGACCATGTTTCTAAGCTTCCAATGCCATTTATATCCTTTAATTGTTCCTACTAGTATGAGTGTCATGAATTAAGGCTGCCACCTCCATGCAGATGGATCTACACTGGAGAAGTGGCATAATTAAAAAAAATATTTTTTAAGTAGGCTCTGAAATCCTTCTACCTAAGTTTAAATGCATGCTCAACATTTACAAACTGCATGACCTTGGGTGAGTAAATTCATTCTTCTAAGCTTCAATTTCCTTATCTGTAAAATGGGGATAATAATAGCACTCACTTTTATAGGTTGTATTGGCATTTAAATGAGATAATGTCTATAAAGCACTCAGCATACTGCCTAGCACATAGTAAGCATTTAAATAATATGAGCTATAACCTATTTTTTTTAAAAAGCAGTTCTTTTGAGAGAGTGGGCTTTCATTAGTGACAGTTTGCTTGAAAAGTATGTATCGGGGCTCGGCTTGCCTATGGCGATGAGTCAAGCTGCTGTATGGTTAGAAGACCACTGGCTTCTTAAATGCTCTGGCCACAGCTGGAGTCCAGATGAACCCATGACCCTATCGGCGGAGCAATGTGAGGCTGGAGTAGCTGGGGATACACTTTGTAAGCCTCTGTGTGGCCCTCCTGGTCTCAGGAGCCTGTCACCATGGCACATTGGCCACCTTGCTTGGCATCATCTAGCTTGCAGACCTAAAGGATGTGGCCTGGGAACTTGATTTACAGTCTACCAGGACACGGTTTTCCAAATGTGTCTAGAGGTGCTTAGACTATCCCCAAGCTCTGGGCTCATGACTACCATCACACTATAATGTTTATAGTACAGGTATTATCCCTATTTTGGGGATTAATACTGGTATTCAAAGTGATTAAGGGTCTTACTCACCATTACCTAAATTATTGAACCCAAATTATTGATTCTAATTCAACATACATTTTCAAGCTATATGTACTTTTTTCATTATTTTAATGAGAAATATGGATTATTATATCTTGAGTTACCAGTGATAATAATAATACCATGAGCATTTGACTCTCAGAGAAAAAAATTATAATCTCACCACCAATGATATATATTACATGTATTCATGAATATATAGTTGTGTGTGTATGGTTGTATTCCCAGGAATTTTGATAAATTCACACTTTTCCACCTATGACCCCTTAATTTCAAGGGCTTTTCAGGACTTGAAATTTAGTCTGTAGCCCTGAAAGAGTAAATGTGACTGTCCTGCCCATAGAGCTCACCTGTGAGGTTTGTCCCAGTCAGCCTCTTGGTCCTTATGTACAGTTATGTGACCTGGAGAATCCACTCATGAAAAGCCTCCCTCTTCATTACTCAGACTGCCACATGCCTTGGCTTCCTATGCTGTATAAGGTAGGGTTTGAATTACATGGTCTCCAAAATCTCTTCATTCCATGATTCTATTAAATCTTTCTGTGCAGTTTTTTACTCTTCTGGTAGGACACTGTTGTTTCCACAGCTCAAACGGTCTGTCTGGGGACCTAATGGTAGTTGGTTCTGCAGCCAGTAGGACTTTCATGTGACTTTTTTACCCTCAGTTGTTGTTTTTTTCCACTTTTACACCTTTTCTGCTATCATTTTTGCAGGTGTCCAGGACATAATACATACAGTAAATTTGACAGAAAAATTTGGGAGAGGAGACAAGTTATGTTTCTGTTTCAGTAGTTCAGAATTACATGATGAGTCAAGGGAAGAAAAAGATAAGAGGAGAAGAAGCTCAAAATGATTACAAAGATTCATGTTTGGAGAAAGGAGAAATGATAGTGCCAACAAAGCCTACTGAGTTTGAACTGGTGATAGCAGTATGTGCAAATGAGGTGAGAGCCACTGAAAAAAGTCAGCCTTAGAACCCAGCCAAGTCCTGAAGCCTTGAGACAGAGGAGAGGTGAGCTTTCTGAAGGGGAGCATGTAAAGCAAGGTAAAGGAAGAACAAGGACAACCGAGAATTAAGTATAGGAGTCAAAGGGTCATTACAGTCCAACACACTTACCGTACTAAATGTTAACCTATAAACCCAATCTATCCAGTTCCTGGGTCAATCTTGGAAACACGGAGCAATAACCGAAAGTCTACCTTCACCCACAAAGGAATTTGAAGGAAGAGTGTGGAGGAGCCAGAATGAGAGAATCTAAAACACCTTGGCTCATTATCTCATTTAACGAAGATAAGAATTCTGGGCCTCTACACATTCACCAAACTGCAGCCTAATCCCTGGGTTGTCATGATTTCCCAGTCTGTATGAATGGTTTCTGCCTCAGTTTCTGACTCTCACTATACTTCCTTTCTGGGCTCAAAATCCTACCCTGAATCTCAGTGCACTTGGTTAGAGCCCTGATAGGACTATGTCAGGTCCCTCTCAATCAAGAGTGGACCATTGACCAGGGTTCTTTTTAAAATTTTTTTCAGGTTTTAAAACTTTTCATTTGTATATTTAAAAATTGTGCATTCCAAAAATTAAAATCATTTCAACAAAAAATAGCATTCTGATTAAACTGCATTTTACAGCCTGCAGGACACCTTGGACCAGCTTGGTTTTTACTCGAGATTTCACTGTGGTCCCACCCAGCTTGTTCCTCCACCAACATGCAAGTTCTTTTCCTTCCCTGCCAGCCAGACAGGCAGATGGGAGCGGCAGGAATGGGCCTATGTTGTCAATAGTTCTGTGATATGAAAAGGGCAGCACAGTCATTTAAACTGACCCAAACTCTTTGCATCTTACAGAGTTAAATAGCTAAAAGAAGTGAAATAAGAAGGAATGCTTGTGGAATGTATAGTGCATATAGGCGGTGTGGGCCACATTATGATTCACCTGCTTGCTTCTCCTGTTCAATCATTTCTTTGGAAGGCAACGGATTTTTCTCTTGCATTTCTGCCTTCAATTTTGATTTATTGAATTTCTCAGTCTCAGCCATATTGAGTTTGTCTGACATAGTTGTGGAGGAAATGGAGTGAGGTGCAGTGAACGAGAGGAGTCCGATTTTGCTGTGACCGCCCCTGAGTTGACCAGGGTCCTTTTCCAAATCAGAGACCTCCTCTTCTCTTCTCACTCCATCCTCAACTTAAAACTAAGTAACAAAAGCCTCTACCACTAACTGCTCCCATCACACCCTTGGCTGTTCGCTCCACCTGGGATGGAGCCATGCCCTCTTGGACAGTATGATTTGGCTTTCTGTCACCTCCTTGGATTGGAGAAGTAAGAGAAGGCTGAGGACAGTGTGCTACATCTGGAGCCAGGGGAGGAGAAACTTTTAGAGTAAAAGCCAGTTTTCAAGCCAGTCAATTCCTGCAGAAAGTTGGAGAATGAGAATGGCCTTAGAACATTTGATTTGGTGAGAAGTAGGTCACAGTAACGATGAGAGAGGATGGCTTCGATTGTGTGATGGAGATAGAAGTCAAATTACAAGGAATTTTAAGTGCTTTTTGTAATAAAGAAACTTAGACAAGCATGATTCAGTCATGGGGAGACTTTTATTTAAGCCCGTTTTTGTGTACAGATCATAAAAGAAAGTGTTCACAGTTCACTCTAAAGACTCAGTTCTTATAGTTTCTTGATGCTTCCAATTTCTTTCTTCCCTGTCTTCTTCAATCTTTCTTATTTTCTCTTATATACCTTACTTACCCCTCCTCATTTTCAACTGTTCCAAAACAGAATTAGGAAAAAAAACCTTAATAAAATAATGACACACAAAAATATTTTTTCCAAGTACCTCTGGGGCCGGTATGAAGAAAGGTACAAGGGAGGTTCCTTCATCTCACTCTTAAGAGTGTGAGAACCTTAATAAACAATGATAAGAGAAGATTGACCTATGCAAAGAATTTGTCTTTCTTTGCCCTAAGCTGCTTAAGGGTCAGAAATGGAAATACCAAACAAAGATTTAGGGGAACTGTGGAGGGAGGGCATATACAATCATTAAGTGAAAGCCATTGTCTTCAAAAAAGCCTCCAGGAAAGAGAGTAGGTTGGCCAGAGCAGCAGAATTCTCTGAAGAACCAGTGGAATTTTGACGTCCCCTTTGCTATGGAGACACAGGGCACATTCCCCATTTGCTTCCTTTCTCTGACAGGAATGCCTTCCTTCTTCTCTGACTGGCGAGTCAGATAGCCTTCAAGATCCAGAACACCCATCTGATAATGATGTCTTCCATAACAGAAGCCTTCTCTGGGCATAGTTTACTCCTCCACTTCCAGCCTCTGGGCTCTCATTGTGCTAAGTACAGTACAATATGTATGAGAGGTAGGAGGTATGAGGCAGTTTACAAGCTGTAAAGCACTTCTAAGTTCACTGAAAAACTTGTATTTGTTTACAAGTCTGTCTGCTGGTCAAGAGCTCTCTGGCTTTAGTATCCTTAGTGTCTCATATAGTGCCTGGCACACAGTAAGAAATTAATAAGTGTGAGGGAGAAATGAGGAGAGAAAAGAAAGAAGAAAAAAAAGGAAGAGCAGGGTGGAGGAAGTGAGAGAGAAAGCATCTGACTCAGTGTTCCCTGGCCAAGAAAAAGAGACATTGATTCAGAAAAGCCTGGAGGAAAGGCACAGAAAGGAGGAAAACTAACTTTCCAGGTCTTCTCTGCCTCTCACTCTTCTTCCTGCCACTTCTTCCCACAGCCTCACACAACTGTCCTCTTCACTCCTAATCCCTCAGTTCACTTCAGAGGGAAGGAAAGAATCCAGGCAGCTTCTGACTTTTCCACCCCATCCCCTCAAACTTCATATCATCATCCCTCTTCCACCACGGCGCCTCCCCACTTTGGCTCTGTCCTCCTCATCTTCCCCACAGGCAGCACTCCCCCTTCATCATCTTGGTGTCTCAGGCCTCTGTGCTGTGCCAGGTCCAGGTGGGGACTGGGGCCTCAGACTGAAAACCAAGAAGCTCTTAGGAGCATCCTATGGTGTCTGGGCTGATGAAACACTAGTTTGGACCTACAAGTTACCTGAGAAAGAATATTGTTAAGAGCATTCAGGTGTCCAAGGGACTGGAGGGTAGAGAGCAGCAAAACCTGGGAAAAGGCAGGGCTCGACAGTTACATTCCTCCCTTCTGACTCCTCGGACTCATTCATGGATAGCCTTTCCATGTTTTTCTCCTTGATTCATGGGTCAGAATCATCATTTGTCCAGCTCTCTCCTCATGGCCCCTATACCTTGGCTACTGGAGCTGCTTAACTTGTCTTCTCAGTTAGACGTGCTTTTCCCACTAAGAATAGTCCCAGGGTCCCTAAATCTTGTAGAGTTGCTCCTGGGTCTCCTCCCCTTGCCTAACTATTCAGCTGCTCCTCTTTCTCAATGCCCTTTCCCCAGGAATTCTGGAGCCATCTGTTCTTCCATGGAGATCATATATTCAAAAGCAGTTTGAGTTGTAAAGCATTGTACTAAAATAAAATATGTACTATCATGAATAAAGCCTTCTCTTTCTCCCCACCCCCCATCATCTCTGTCCTCTCTCATGATGTGTCTTCTCCTTTCCTCCCCTGTCCACTGCTGCTGCTCTCCACCTCACCCAGCAGGTTTGGTTTGGTGCCCTGTGGGACCTAAAGCTACGTGCTGCACAGTGGGCCGTGTCAGGATGCAGGCAGGCATCTCAGCCCGAGGCCTTGGCAGAGTTCCCAGGCAGAGCCATCGGCCCAGGCCAGGACAATAAGCATGGACAAGGTAAGAGAGGGCATAAGTAAGGTGGCTATAGCCCCCCAGCACCAGGAGTTCCCCCTGCAGCACAGCACCTGCAGCTCCCACATGTGGGGAGGGCAGGGGTGCCAAGTGAGTCCAACTATCAGTCTTTGGTTCATAGGCCTCAAAGCTCAGCAGGTCACCAGTCTCACCTAGCCCACCTGCAACATATAACCGCCCACCCAGAGCAGCCATGACATGGCCAGCTCGAGGTATGCCCATAGGGCTTAGAAGTGTCCCTGGCTTCTCAAGTTTGGGATCATACTGCAGCAATGAGGCCAGGTATTGGCCAGCCCCGTTGCAGCCACCACTCATGTATAATCGGCCCTCCAAAATAGCTGCTGCATGGGCAAAGCGTGGTGCTGGAAGTGCAGGTGCTGGCCTAAGAGAGAACAAGGCACATGATCAGGCAACAGTCATCCTTACTTCTCCCCTTCCAAGTCCACCAGTCTTTTCCTGATGCCTAGAACTGTACCCCCTTCCCTGCTTACCTCCAGACATTGAGCTCGGGGTAGTAGGTCTCCACAGAGTTTAGGACAACACCATGGGCTCGTCCACCCAGGGCATAAAGTAGTCCATCCAGTGCCACCAGAGGGAAAAAACTCCGAGCCTGGTACAAAGGTGCCACCTCTTCCCAGTTCTCTTGACTGGGGTCCCACCTGTATACAGTGTGACAAGAGATGGGAAGATGACTCTGGGAGTCTGTGGTTGGCTGGGCCAGCAATTTCCCTCAGCTGCCCACCTTGGGGATCTACCTCTCTTGTTGGAGGGGGGCATACCTGAGCGTCGAAGCCAAGGTGTTGAAGTCGCTGTAGTAATCCTGTCCCCCGCACACGTAGATTTCATTTCCTGCTAGGCTCGCAGCCCCATGCCGGAAGCGCCCTGGGGCAGGCAGGGCAGGCAGCTGCCCCCACTCCACATTCCGAACCAGTCCAATGCCGCAGCGGAAGGCCCGGGCCCACCACACTCCTCGGGAAGGCTGTGTTCCGGACAAGTCTGATTTGAGCCTGTCTCCTCCAATCACCACCAACGCCTGGTCAGGCTCCCTCCGCCGCTCTCTACCTGGAACCTCAGACTCCACTATCAATTGACGCAGCAAGTCCTGGGAGAGGGGTGGAGGCAGCCCTGCTGCCTGTACTTTCCGAAGCTCTCTGGTGGACATACGACCAAAGCGGACACATTGAAGCAGGACCTTGGCCTCCGACTCCGGCATCTCAGGGTTGGCAGCTAGCCAACACCGGGCAGCCACAAAGGCCTCAAACTCCTCTTGCACGTGTAGCTCATCGCTGTCCAGGAGTTTGGCCAGGCAAGCAGCTGGTAAAGAAGGGAAAGTGGGGCACAGAGCTACAGCAGGCAGGTTAGTGAGCAGGTATTGATGAGCTTTGCTCCAGAGCCTCTCTAGTCCGGGGGCTTCAGCCATGGGGAAGAGGGCCAGGCAACGGGCAGGGCTGAGGCTCCGTCCCAAGGCTCTCTGGCACAGAGCCAGACAGGAAGAACTCTGGTACTGCAGAGCAGCCTGGGCAGCTCTCAGCAGTCCTGGCCATCTTGCCTGCACAACCCCAGAGTAGGCAAAAGAGACGAGGAGTCGCAGGTCCTGGGCAGAGATGGTTTGCAGAGACACCCGTGTGCCTTGGGATTCCCTCATCCCACTCAGGAGCATGGCCCCAAAGAACTCGCTGCCGCAGGCCAGGGCTGCTCGGTGCACTGAAAGAGGGAGAAGAAGCAGAGGGGTATCCAAAGTTTTGCAAACTGCAAGGCACTATCCCAACTTCACAGCCCCAACTTTGAACCAAGCACCCAAGGCCACGGGCCAAACTGTGGTGTACATCATAATACCATGAGGTGCTTGTTAAAATGAAAATTTCAGGAAAGCACCCCTGGAGATGCCAATTCAGTATGTCTGACTGAAATTCTTAGGATTTTGTAATTTAACATTCTCAAGTATGCTGCATAACTCTCATGTTAGTGGCTTGAAGACACTTTGATAAAATTTCTTTAGTCTTTTTGATCAAGGTCAATTAGAAAAAGAGGCTAGATGGGTCAAGTTGAGAAGATGCTATAGACTACATTTGCTAAAAGGGACACAAAATAGACTGTGGCCAGGTAGCTCAGTTGGTTAGAGCATCGTCCCAATAAGCCAAGGGTGCAGGTTCAATCCTCCATCAGGACACATGCAAGAATCAACCGACAAATGCACAGGTGGGTGGAACAACATATTGATGTTTTTTTCTCTCTCTCTTTCTCTTTATGTCTCTCTCCCTCCCTCTATCTCTCTGTAAGATCAGTAAATTCAAAAAGAGGGTGCACAAAATGGACTGCAAAGACCAATGTGCAACTTATATAGGTCTCTCTATATTGTGCACAGACTAAAATTCTTTCTTTTACAATTGCAAGAGCCACCAACATCAGCCATTCTGTTAGTCATAACACTTCACTCAGAAAGTGTTATGACACTTAGGAATGGTTATGTGCCAACTTACTCAGACTGCCATCGCCTCTTGCCCAAGATTTAGTGTTTAAGATTTCCCATGGGTTCCAGATTTCCTCTGCACACCCCCACTTGGCATCTTGGTATAGTTTATGGAATCAGGACATTTTAAACTGGAAACCTTCAAAATCATCTAGTTCAATTAGTCTTTTCAAGACAAGAAAACTGCATCCTAGAAAAAAGAAGTGATTTATTTTCTACTGAAGTGGCTTCACCACCCACTGTCACTGATATCAGGCTGCTCTGAGCACACCTGTGTACTGATACCCTGCTCATCTGCATGGCCCTCAGGACACTGTAACTATCTTGTTAGCAAAAGCTGCTCAACAGCTAGCTCTCATATGCTTCCTAACGTAACTTAACTTGAGGTGCTTGGCATCACCTACGGAGTACTCGGACCAAAATATTTAACCTAAATCTAATCAAGACTTTAGCTCTAAATTCAAGTTTATAAAAAGTTGAGAGGCTAACAGAACAAGTTAAATGAAACCATGTGAGGAAAGGCATACAGACCTAGAAAATAGAGTATTCTATAGGGTAACTAATCTTGTTTCTTCCATAAGTCAAGTCATATAAAAGAGCAAGAGGACTGTACAAGAGTAAAGGAATCCTAAGAGACATACATCTGAGTACAGCGCAGTCCTTGATTGGCTCATGGGTTGAGCAAACCAGTTCTAAAAGACATTTTTTGGACAAGCAGGAAAATTTCAACATGGACTAGGTGATAGCAAGGAATTATTGTTAATTTTGTTAGATCAGATAAAGATATTGTGGTTATATGAGAAAAATGTCCTCTTTTAAAGAGAAACACACCCAAGTATTTTATAAGTGAAATGTCACAGATTTACAAATAAATTAAAATGTTAATTGTTAAGTGTGGGTGATGGGTGTTTGAGTTTTCATCTTAATATTCTCTTCACTTTACTTTGTGTTTGAAATGCTGCATAACAAAATAAGAGGGGAATGCTGCTCTAAGTCCCCTCACACAGGTGACACAGAGCCAAGCTCCTAGTGGGGCTTATGAGCCTTGGCTGCTTTGACGAACTGTGGCACATTCGCCTCTCTCCAAGGGGAGGTGATGTTGATATGGCTTTCCATTGCCTTTTTTAAGCAGTGCATAGTGGCTCCCCAGGTGGTAAACATCAATGACAGCTTTCAAATATAATATATTGCCTGGGAAAATCTGCCTTCCCTGAAGCGGATACATTATCGCATCTTCTATACCATAAGTTAGCTTCTAGCTCAGAGCCAACTGTGAGAGAGTGCGCAAGCATCTGTACTCCTCCCCTTTTCGTCCTCAGTCTCTAGAGTGTTAAACGACAAGTTCCCATCCTTAAGTTGGAATGTGTCTTAGAAAATGAAAAGTGTTTGAATTCTGAACACCAGGAGGAATTTTATAACTCTAAAATTTACAATCCCCCTCCATCAACTCCATCTAGTGTTATCAGAAATGATAACAAACACATTAGAGATTTGCTGTGGACTGAAGGTTTGTGTCCCCAGCTCCAAAACTTATATGTTGAAGCCCCAATCCCCAGTGTGATGCTATATGTAGGTGGGGGCCTTTGGGAGGCAATTAGGTATGAGAGAACAACCCATCTCTGTCTCTCTCTCTCCCTCCACCGCTGCCCATGTGAAAATGCAGTGAGAAAGTGGTTCTCTGCAAACAGTAAAAGGGTCCTAACCAGAACCTGACTATGCCAAAATCCGGATCTTGGACTTCCAGTCTCCAGAACTGTAAGAAATAAATTTATGTTGTTAAACTACCCAATCCATGGGGGTTTTTGTTGTTGTTGTGGTTGTTGTCATAGCAACCCAAAATAAACAGGATGCTTTTCCTTCTGGGTGTCCCAGAAGCACTTTGAGTCCCAGTCATTCCTCTAAAAAGCAGTAGCTATGTATGTGATTTTGGTCATGTCTTAAAGTATGATTTCTTTATGAATGAAATATAAGAACTGAACTAGATAATCTCTAAGCTAATCCCTTTTATTTTAAGTATTTATGTGTCTGCATTCCAATTCCATTTACCAGTTCCCACATGCCTTTGGTGTGGCTGCATAGGAGGCAATATGCGGTCTAGTGAGAGCAGGCTGGGCTAGTGGATATAGAATTGTATCCTGGGTCTCATCGGTTAACATCTCTTAGTTTAATGTTCTTTATCTGCACCTAGGAATAATGGTACCCATCTCACCACTTTTCAATGAGAATTAAAAGTGATGGCATATGTAACAATTCATGGTACCCAGTACCTCAGTAAATAAAGTTAGTAGAATCTGAACTCAGCTTCTTCAACCCTCTTTAGCTTTCCTGATGATGAGCAGAAGTAACTTGAAAGTGCCATGGCCTGGGAGCCTTAAGATTCTGGCACAACAGTACCAGGCCTTGCTCATTAGCTGTGGGACCACGCAGCCATGGTGTCAACCACACTTAGGTGAAAGGATGTACTGAGTTTTTCCACCATGTCCCTCTGCCTTTTCCTGTGTCCTAAATAGATGATGCCAAGAAGAGCCCTTGGTTAATCCCTGTTTGAGTCAATCACTTTCTGCTTGTCCTACTGGCATGGGCTGCGCTTTGGCTACAGCCAGCTGGCTGCTAGTCCCAGGTAAAGCCACTGCATGGAGAGTCAGGTTAAATTTGTCAGAGCTCCTAGGAAAACAACTCAACTGCGCATGCCCCACTCTCAATCGCTGAGGGGAGGCACCAAAGCCCTCCCTAGGGAAATTCGGCCTGCAGCAAGAATCAAAACCACTGTGGTAGGGATCAGACCACCTGCTGCTTGCACGCACTATTTGGGTAGCATTTGCACCTGCAGTAATGTAATGTCCCACAGACCCTCACCCCGCAGCCGGCAGCCGTCTGCCTCCAGCTCCAGGTCACACCCGACGCCCTCTCGGTATAAAAGTTCAATGCTGCGCAGGTTCTCCCTCAGCTGCTCTGCCTGGCTGGGCTGTTTTTCATCGTCCTGGGCGCTTCCAGCCCTCTCGAATTTCCACTGGGCCGCAGCCCTCACCCGAGGCGCCCCCAAGGCGTCTGCGGCCACGAGCACGTCCTCCAGCGGGGCGGAACTGGGCAGCACTCCCTCGTAGGCAAAGGTCAGCACGGCCTCCCAGGCGCTGGGGGCCACGTCGAGGCTGAAGGGGCTTCGCGGAGCAGTGCCGCCCAGCAGCCTGCCTCGAAAGAGGCTGCTAACCGCGGCCAAGATCACCCGATGCACCCCGTATGCTCTCCCCCCGACTGACACCTCTTCGTCCAGCAGCAGCCTCTGCTCCCGCAGCCGCTGCGCCTCCGCGAAAAACTGGCTCGGGTGCTCCTCGCTGCACAGCCCCTCCGGCTCCGGGGCGTCCTCTGCGTCCTCCTCTTCTCCCTCCTCCTCCAGGGACAGGGCTGGAGAGGGAAGGTTCCCTGGGCCCGGGGGCCTGGGGCCAGGTCCTCCCAGAGGAAAGGCGGGCAAACCGGTATCCTCGTCCGGGGTCCGAGGCCAGGAGCTGTTTCTCAGGCTGGGTGAGGGGGAGTCAAGGCGGTCCTTTGGGATCCGAAGGGAGACGTGCCCCCGGTCCGAGCGACGATGTTCGGGGTCCGAGACGCTCATGGCCCAAGGTCGGGGGATTGCTGCAGGTGACGGAGGAAAGAGAGGAGGGGGTCAGAGCTGAATCCAGAGAGGTCGGAGGAACCCCTGCGTCCGGCCCAGCGGCGTGTCAGTCTCTCTCCCTACTTCAAACTATTCCAACCACCGCCTACCCACCCCCTCTCACCTTACCCCCACCCCGGACTCCACTCCAAGGCTCAAGCAGCCGGTCTATACCGCGCAGCTATGGGTTTCACGAGGTGCAGCGAAGGGAGCAAGAAGCGTGTGGAAAGATCCAGTAGCCGCGGCCGTCGTCTCGTCCCCAGCCCAGCACCCACCCTCCCGAGAACCCAGCGTCCCACTTGCCCTCTAACTGGAGTTTGCTCTGCTTCGGGCCGCATCCCCCTCAGCAGCCGCACCCGCTAATTATAGCCGGCGCTGGCAGGCTTGGGCCTGGGCTCCAGCCCAAGATGACCTCCTACCCCTTCCACCTGTAGGTCACGTCCTGCTGCTGAGCGAGGCAAATTCGGATGCCACGGAGAATGCGGGGATCGGATGGAGTGAGCCAGGACAGAAAGGCTACATTTACCCGACCGTGCTGGGAGTGGGGGGAAGGCGAAGTCTGGGCTGCGTAGACCCACGGAAACGTGGGGTGAGAGGGGTAAAGCTGTTTCGGGTCATGCCTGGGCTTTGACTGTTGATTTTTCTCGCACATTAGAGCTGGGACCCTGGACGGAAGAGCGCTGGTGTAAAATGCAATCGTAACCAGCTGTGTCCCTTCAGGGTGGAGTGAGTGAGGGGGCAGGTGGTCTGGGTGATCCTAGGTTGGTCATCCTAGGTGACCAACTCTGATTAGGGGTTTCCTCCATGTCCCGGGGTAGTGTAGGTGATGAGAGAGTGGAACCCAACCTTGTGTCTTCATGAGATATAGAGGACTCTGCCCCTCACCTGGTTGTTTGGGATGAGGACCAGACAGTTCGGAACATGGGTTTGATCTTTGCTGCTGGGGGGACCAGAGTCCTGGCCTGGATGGGCTAGGGGCACTTTAGAATTGTCTGTTTGAGGCAGGACACCAACATTCACTCCCTCTGCCCAGGACAACACCCCCTTCTCATCCTGAGAACTCTCAATCCATGCAGTTGCGGGTATCCTCATAAAGAAGGAGCTTAGAGAAGTGGGCAGTGATCACCTTTCCCTCTCTTCTACTTCAGAGGCAGGTCAGGCCAAAGGCTGCTGGGACTGGCTTCCCTGGCCAATAACATAAAGGCTGGTCCAGGCTGAATAGTTCACCTAACAAACTGATTTAACCAGGGTGTGAAGCCAAATTGCTCCTTAAGAATCAGGTGAGACGGGTGGTGTTCCTGTGCGGGAGGGTCAGGAACATGGGTTGATTTGGTCACAGCATCCTCTCTGGCTTTCAGAGATGTTCCTGCCCTCCACTTGATACTTGAGTATCCTCACTGATCAGGGGCTGCACTCTCCAAAATGGTTTGACAGAGAAAGGCAGCCAGTGGTTGTCCTGGCCAGAGTAAGGGGTGATAGTGACCAGCCTGTGTACCCTCTCCCCCAGTTCAGTCATTTCATGGCCTCTTCCCAGCGAGAAGAGGCCAGCACACCTTGAACCCACTCCCAGGAACAGGGGAAACCAGCAGGTGGAAACATACCGGAAGTGGGTCTCTGCTGCCTGCCCACCTCCACAGGGATGCTGGACCCCACTCTGAGTTCTTTGCCAACTCCTTGGTATGGGGACTGCAGCAGCTGCCCTGCCACAGTGAGACACATGCCCACAGCAAACACCAGAAGTTTAAAACCCTCTTGGATAAAGTTGGATAAATCCCTCTCTTTTGGGCCATCATCTGCCCTCCTCTAAAGCCCTGGGACTAACACACCCCACACTCACAGCGCCTCCAGATCTGTAGTCTTCTTCCTGGTTGCTGATGTGCCAATGTCTTGGCATCTCAGCCTCATCTGTGCTATCTTAGCGGCTAGCCTGGCTTCCACCCCTGCAGAGGAACCCCACACCAAGCCGAACTCCCAAGATGACGGGAGAATTGGGGGCCAGGCCTGGCAGGCCCAAGTGCACTTCTGCTTCATCATGGGAGTCATAGCTCAGGGTTCCTAAAGGCTGAGGATCTAGGCAGGGCAGAGAGAACTTCGCTCCAGAATTCTCAGAGGATACCTCTTGGGAGGGAGGAGAGGGCTGAGGGAGACCTCAGTTTCTCCTTCACTATCCTGCTCCACCAGATCTGCTACACGCTCAATATCTGGGGCATCATCCTCTACCTGTGGCTGCCTTGGATCACTGCTCAGGTGGGGATGAGGTATGAGCTCCAGGCTCTGCTGGGCAAAAGGAAGGGATTCCAGAATTCAGCATGAGTGAATTAAAGGGGCCCCATTCCCATCTCAACTCCAGGGCTCACAATGGCTCATTATCCTATTCTCGGCTTCTGTCACTATCACCAAACTGTCTATCTCAGCCATGTCCATCAATAGCAAAGTCAAGGCTGATGAGTCTGTTACCACTGTCATCTCAGGGCCCCCAGTCTTGTAAGGAATTACTGAAACCACGGACTGGCTCGTGATCAGGTGGCACATACTTTCTCATCCCATAGAGCTTGGATTCTGGGCTTGACAGTTCCATCAGGATCAGATTCACTTTAACCAACACAGTAGCTGTGGCTTTGCACACAGTGGGCTTTGTGGACACCCTTTTGTACCTGCTCGGGATACTGCCTCCCTTGGTATGTCCTTTTCTCAGGCCAGCTAACCACCCAGCCTGCACTCTTTGTGACTCCAGCCTAGACAACTTATTTTAAGAATTAGATGGAGGCATCAAATCACTCAGTTAAGTCTCTGTGCCCCGCTGCCTCTGTGTTCTGCCCTTCTAGGAGCACAGGGTGCAGCTGTGGTAAAGGGATCTCAGAAATGAGTTGTGGGTGGTGGGTGTGGTGACTGTGACTGTTTTTCTGGGCATGGGGGTCTAAGACAGGCACCAGCAGCTGAGGTAGAGGATGAGGAGGCTGAGGAGATGGCTGTGAGAACTGGATGGATCCAGGAGGGGACAAATGTGGGGAGGTGTGTGTGTGTGTGTGTAGCTTGCAGAGCAGATTTCCAGGGACCCAGAGCAGAAACCAGATGGTTTTCCTGGTAGAAACGCCAAGTGTCTGTTCTTCAAGGGGACAGTAAGGGGATTCATTCTGAGGGTCTCTTGGGATGAGCACTAGGTAAAAGTACAAGATGAGAAATTCTGTTTCTTGTTCCCAGATATTTACAGTCTTGAGATTCACCCCACTGGATTGGGAAGGGACACTGTGGTGTGAGGCAAGAAAAAAAAAGAACTCCATTTAGCCACATTCTTTTATGGAAAAAGTTGGTGGAAAAGGCAACTAGAGGATTGGAGAGGAGAATGAAGATGAGACAGCAGATGGAGTAGTATGAGTAGTACTCCTTCCTCTCCATTCACATCTCTCTCTCTCTCTCTCTCTCTCTCTCTCTCTCTCTCTCTCTCTCTCTCATGACCCATGGTATTCTGGGTCCAAATTATCTTCTTCGGTGTCCTCCTCCTCTCTTTTATCAGCTACCAGTTTGGGGCATTGCTCCCCACAAACCCCAGCAGACAAGCCACTGACTGCTTTGAATACCTAGATGAGATAGTGGGCGGACAACTGAGAAATGAGTAATGCATTGAAGGGAATGAATGGCTCAAAATATCACCTCCTCTTGGGGCAGGGGACCTCATTAGTCTAAACCTCCTCAGAAAAGACCGCTTGACTTCTGATTCCGTATGCCATTTGTAAATTGACCATCAAACCACTCAGAGTGTCCTATTAAGTCCCTGGGCTGGCTAGTTTGCAAAATTCTTTCTTTCTTCCCTGTCTCACCTAAGTTACTGATACTAACATGTCAACTGGCTAAATGTCTGCAAGATTCATTCTCTACAGTCATATCTAAGCCCAGGCTATGATCTGGGGCCCAGAGCCTTACGCAGGTCAGCCTGAAAAAGTATCACTTCTTGTCACCCTGTGCCCAAAGTACTCTATCTGCCTCTTTCCTCGTAGTTCTCCTTTCAGGTCACAGTTTTGGGCCTGCTGAAGACCACTGTACTGGACTTGGAATATAAGCACAACTGCAGGAGGTGCTGATATTTGCTGTGAAGGACTATGTTGGCATAATATAATAAGTGGAGGGCAGACGGGTTAGGGAGGTGAAGATGGTCAGAAACCAGGGGAAGAGAAAATGTAATCATGGTGAAACCCTGTTTCCTCCAGCTGCCCAGCAGAACCTATGTCCCTAGGAAGGGAGCTCCCCTCTCTTCAGCTCCTGTTCTTAATCTTTTTTCCCCATAAAGAACTTTGAGGGAGTAAAGGGGAGAAAACTGTACTTGAACAATGATTAAAATAAAATTAAAAAAAAAGAACTTTGACTACAATTATGATGTCTACCTCTTAAGGATGTCATGGGGGTTACGCCTGGCTATCCCTGGATGGGCCACAGAGAAGGATAAGGTGTGAAGGTACAGAAGTTGGCTGTCAGCCCTGGATGGTGTTGCTCAGTGGTTTCAGTGCCGGCCTGCAAATCAAGGGTCACCAATTCGATTCCCAGTCAGGGCACATGCCTGGGTTGCAGGACAGGACCCCAGGAGGGGGCGCATGAGAGGCAACCACACAATGATCTTTCTCTTTCTCTCTCCCTCCCTTCTGTTCTCTAAAAATAAATAAATAAAATCTTAAAAAAATAAAAGAAATCGTCGGTCAAAGATAGTCACAGGAGGTAAGTGAAATTATTTAGTTATCAACAGTTTAATCAGGTACCACAATGTGAGAAAAATGAATTTTGCTTTGAAGGTCCGGTTAAGTTCTCCTGAAAGCTTAGGGAGGTGGGGTGGCGGGGGGGGGGGGAATCTTTAGTTATCTCCTCAATAAATTTTGGTGGCAGAAATGTGAATGAAGAGATACAAAATAGCAGGATAAGGGTGAGATGGAGTGTGATCAGGAAGGGTTATGGCCCAATTCCAGAGCAGGGTTATAGAACTATTTCAGTTTTAATAATAGCACACATCTAACTAGCATATGCGTGGGATGTCCTCACTGACTGGGTGGGCTCAACCAACGATGCAACAAGATAGCATTCTTTTGTGTTATACCCTACCGATCCCCGTAAATCCAAGGTTTTTTGGATACTACAGGAATGGATTCTCAGAAGGGAGAGGAGACCATTTCTAAAATAGGTCCTATTTTAAGGGAAATAGGTTTGGGGAATGTGGGATAAAAGAGCAAGGCACCCAGTAAAGTGGCTTGTGCAGCATACTTTCTGCTCCTTGCTAGATCTGTGGTTTCCTTTCTCTGCAGCCAAAAGGCTTTTGAAGACTTGGTGGCCTTATACTGGCTGTAGAAGTCACCACCAAAGGGAGATTGGAATCTACTTCTATCAAAACTCTGGCTCCTTTAGGCTGTATCTCTGAGTAGGACCTGTGGACAAACCAAAAGCAGGTATATTGGAACAGGACCAGCAAATGGGGCAATTGTCACAGAAAAGGGACTGACAATGGCACTTACCTTGTCCTCTGTGCTTGCTCTTCCCAGCCATGTAGTTGGAGGGGCACATGTATCTTTATGAAGCGCTATGGCAGTGTTCCCTTAGGATCCTGCCCTCAGTCATGAGAGTCTAGGAAAACTCCAAACTACAGGGCATAGATGCCAGGGGTAGGGCTAGTCCAATGGCTAGGTAAACTGAGGAACAGTTTCCACTCCTCACACTGCCTACCATAACAGGAGTCTTGTTATGGCAGGAGTTCTTGTAAATCACCAAGACATGCTGAACGTGTAAGAGATTAAAACTCTGCTAGGACGAGGAGTCCACTTAGGAGTCAGAAAGCTATGATTTTAGTTTCTTGGCTCCATGAACTTTGAGGTTATTCTTGAGAGGCCTGAAGCAAGAACGCAAACTTTGCTAAGGTAATAAGGCGCCTACTACAGTGCCAAAGAAGGTCCTCCCTTCAAGATCCATTCCACCCTAAAATTTTAATAAAAACTTACACATAAATACCCAAGGCAAATGTGTAATAACTCACTTGATTTCCAATTATAAAATTAACTGCCCATACCTAGAGGCAGAGAGCACTCCTGTCCTCAAATATATTCAAGGACAGGAATTCATCTTCTTTATATTCGTATCCCAAACTCTGTCATCAATTCAAGTTTCTGATTTTTTTAAAAGATTTTATTTATTTTTAGAGAGAGGGAGAGAAACATCAGTCAGGTGCTTCTTGCACACCCCAACTGGGGACTGAACCCACAACCCAGGCGTGTTCTGATTGGGAAACAAACCGGTGACTTTTCACTTTGCGGGATGACACCCAGCCCACTGAGCCACACAAGTCAGGACCACAAATTTCTGATTTTAAACTTCATTGTCTTAGTGCACTTTGAACCCATTTACATGTCTTTTCTTTGTAAATGAAAAAGTGTTCATCACTATTTTCTACTTAGTGGGTAATCAGAAACTTAACCTTTTTTCTGAAGCTCATAACATCCGAATTTTTGTTTTGGCCCAAGCCTTACTTTATAGTCCTTTGATTGACTCTTTGGTGTACTTCCCCATCAACTTATTCAACACTCAGCAAATACCAATTGGCCACTCTAAGTCCTGAGAGATAATACAGCAATGAATGAAATATGATTAAACCCCCCTCCTCTCAGAGTTTATATTCTTTCTTACAATTTATTTTTCAATTATAGTTGATGTACAGTATTACATTAGTTTCAAGTGTACAGCATAGTACACCTTATGAAGTGAGCATTCCCAGAGTTTATATTCTAACGGGAGGAGACAATGATCACTAAGTAAAACTTAGATTAGAAGGTGGTAAGTGCTATGATGAGAAATAAAACAAAAGAGAGAGCTAGAAAATACTGGAGAAGCGCAATATTAAATAGGGTTGTCTGGAAGGCCTCACCAAAAACAACAAAAAAAGTTGAGCAAAGACATACCGACTATGATGGAGTAAGCTACACCATCATGGAAGACCTTTCCAGAGAAGCGCAATAAAGGACCCACTAAAGTTTCATGGTGAATTTAATAAGTCAGCCTTCTGGCCACCCTTCTGCTGCATGAGTCTAGGCGTCAAGTAGGTGAAGAGCTGAGTATTACAAAACTGAGAGGCAAGTGAGGTGGAGCGTCTGCAACAAAGTGCTCACAGAACTTAGACGGAGGAGGGAAATGAAAACGTAGTGGGGTGAGGTCGGTGGAAAGGAAGACCAGCGGATTACAGTTCTTGGTGAAGGGATGAGTTGTTGGACTCAGTGCATTCAGGGCGATGAACGGAGGTCACGGTGGAAGAGTGGGATGTCTGAGAATGAGATATGGAGTGGTTGTGGATCTGTAGTATGACCAAGGGAAGAAGTGGCTGAAGTGAGGGGTGGAAGGCAAGATTACTGAAGGAGCAAAGAACTGAGAGACCAGAGCATCGGAAAGTTAATCCACGTCTGGAAATCAAGATTCATGACAGGAGTGGTATTGGTATGGCATAGTATAATGACATGTGTTTCAAAGCTGAAGTGTGTTAGGGATAAGAGAGAATAGTCTAAACATGGTTTAAGGAAAAATGAGGAAAGCCCTGGCCAGCATGACTCAGTTAGTTGGAGTACCGTTCCATACACCAGAAGGTTACAGGTTCAATTCCCAGTCAGGACACATACCTAGGTTGTGGATTGTTGTCTTCCCTAACAATCCCTGGTTAGGGAACCTACGAGAAGCAACCAATGTCTCTCTTTCACATTGATACTGCTCTCTCTCTCTCTAAAAACAATGAAAAAAAAAAAAAGGTCCTCAGGCTGGAGTTAAAAAAAAGTTAAAGGTCATGAACTCCATTAATTCTGGTGGGTGTGGTAGGGAGGGATGTGTGTCTGGGGCCCCTCTTCAAGCTTGCCAGTAGAAGTGCATGTAGGAATAAGTATAAGGAGGAGGGACAGTATTATTCTTAAGGTATAAATTAGTATACAATTAGACGTGGTTCCAGGCTACTCTGACAGAAGTCCTGAGCACCTACTTCAAAGAATTTCAATCAGACAATATATATAAAACAGTTAGCACAAGGCCTGATACTAAAATATTTATGGTAACACCACTGTTAAAGGGATGTTACAAGAGTACCTAAAATATCCCCTCAATCTTAGCTCCAGAGCAGCAACCCCTAATACCTGCACAGCCAGCCAGGATGCTGCTGACCCTTCCTTGCATCCTTCTCTGTTCACCCCACCACCACCAATTTATTCAGTGCCATCCGTATATTGTTTCTGAGCAACACAAGCTGATTACCAACATAGAAAACCAAAAATATTTTATTGCTGAGTCATCTTGAGGTTCAAATGACGGGAGGAAGAGCCCACAGCCTGGCCAGGTCTTCCAGCGCAGGACAGAGATAATGGGTGCGCTTGGGGCACTGCGTTCTCTGATCCTGTTCACCTCGTCAGTCCCTCCAGGTTACTTCTACTTCATCTGTCCGATACCTGTGAAAAAACAGAAAACACCCAGTAGATGGCTAGCCCTCAGCATCTTCTATTCTTCTCTGCCATCATGATTCTGGACCCTCTGCTCTCCTGATTTTTGCCTACCTCCCGTATAATCCTATCTACACACCCCCAGGGTACCTCTGTGTGACTCCAGAATCACTGAGGGGTGTCCTGTGTCCAGCCCGAAACATCTCCCAGCCCGCCTGGGCTATCATGGCTCCATTGTCAATGCAGAACCTGGAAAGGAAAAGAGACAGAAAATTTGGAATCTGAAGGCAGAAAATCACAGCAATTCGAGGAAAGAAAATAAAGAAAGGACAAGGGCCTTTACCTCTCATCTGTGGCAAAAAGCCGGGCTCCACGTTCCTGGCACATTGTCTCCATCATTTCCTGTAGCCTCACGTTACCTACGAAGAGGTAGTGGATAGGGTTAACTTAGTTTAGCCATTTCTCCAGTCTAGCTGTAGACTGCATGTGCATTTACTTAGGAAAATAAAGTTGGGGTCCTAGGGGGCAAGGATTGGGAAGCATAGAATAAGAAATAAAACTAGTAATCTCCCCAAACCCTTAGAGAGTTAAACTATCAGGAAGAAGATGTACATGCCCGAGAACAGGGAAGAGGAGCACAGTCTAATGATACGTACACCCCACACCTCCCACGACGAGGGCCTCCTGGGAGCCACAATGCGCCATGGCCCGCTCTGTGATCTCTACCAGCATTGCAAACACAGTTTCCTGTGGGGGATGGACAAGGTGCAAACATCAGAGGGAATCCCAGCTTAGCTCTACTGTGTAAAAGCTCCTCCAGCCCCAACTTTCTGTCCCAGCCTTTTACTTCATTACCTGCAAGGAGAAACATAGATCCTCAGGAGTACACTCGCCAGTGGCCAGCATCCGCTGGGCTGCATCCTATAATTGAAGGGGAAAGCAGATGAAACAATGACTAGTAAGTGGTTTGGGAGATGTCACAAGAATAAAATTAGTGCACTTGGAGAATCACTACGTTTCACCACAATTCAACTGGCCAGCACATCCCATACCTTTTTGCCCTTCACTGACACCAAACTACAGAACAGAACGGGCAGCATTCGTTCAAGATTCAATAGTTATGAATACTTGCCCTGACACACCCCCAGCCCCTCCCTTACTCTGCTGAAATCTGCCTCCATCACACTTACCACTATTTAACCCTTTATATTTTATTATTTTCCCCTCTTTCTTCCTTTTTTTCTCCCTTTTATCTGTTTCCCTCTGCTAGAATGCAAGCTCCAAGTAGGCAGGGGTTTTTCTTTGCTCCATGCTATATGGCTATTGCCTAGGGCACCACCTGGCACACAGAAGATATACAATAAGTGTTTGCTAAATAAATTCATTCAGCATCTATCATGGGCTAGTACTGTGCTGTATGCAGGAAATACAATAGTAAGCAAAACAGACATGATTCATTAAAAAGCATGCAAGTGCCCATCTCCTCCTCTCCCACACTCACCTCAATGAAAGACAGGATCCCTGAGAATGAGACGTCCATCCCCTTTACTGTGTATGGCAGCTCAACTAGCTTCTTGCCTCTGTGTGGAAGTGAGGGGATGAGGCACTAAGCCTGCAGTCAGCTGGCTTCTCACCCTCCAACGCGCCTCCCAAACCTCATTATCTATACAGGAAAATCCCCGAAGCCCTACCAGTCAGCCTCCTTTCACCTTATGTCGCCTTACCGCTTGGCCATCTGTTCGATGTTGTAGCCTGGACTGGGGTCATTGGAAATCTAGGAGATAGAAAAAGGAAAAGAGAATGAAGTCGGATACCCAGGAAACATAAGAAGCTAATTCACTACTTTCTCTCTCCCTTTCCATGGCTCCCCAGAAAGTCATCCCCATCTTATGCTCTGTGTAGCCCAGTGGCTTACCTTCAGAACTCGAGCAAAACGATCCAGACAATTACCCACAGCAATATCGATGGTTTCCCCAAAGATGCGGTATCGATGTTCTGAATATGCAATCACCTAAGGGTGATGAGGATGTCCATGAAACCTCAAGTCTGTAAAGAGGAGTATTTGACTTTGGGGAAGAGCAGAGGATCATCATGGCCACTAGAGTGTCCAAAAAGAAATAGAGAAAAAGTACTTTGCCAAAGCCTGCGTGGCTCTTTTTATAGCTGTGATCTGAGAAGCTCACATATACCTTAAGTAGTCCCAGAGCAGATTCCTAGTCTATACAGACAGTGTAGGTCATGCCAGAAGCAAACTGTCATTTCAAGTACACTGTCTTAGCTTGGAGGTTCCTGACGTATCACTTAAAAGCAGTCTTGACAGTGCAGACTAGGGAACCAGAGTTCTTTTAGAGTACCCTACCAGGGCAGTACTATTTGCAAACATGAGAAGACATAGGAAAAAAGCTGGGATCCTAGAGGTGACAATAACTCCATCAGGTGTTCTTTGGGGAAAAATTGGAGCTCACCAATCCCAGCCTAAACAGGTCTTGTAAAGGTATCCCCAACAACTCTGGCTTGCCAAAAAAAGTTAAAATGTCTTCTACCACTTATAAAATATTTTAAAAATTATACTTTCAGCCCTGGCTGTTGTGGCTCAGTGGATTGAGTGCTGGCCTGTGAACCAAAGGGTTGCTGTTTCGATTCCCAATCAGGGCACATCCTTGGCTTGTGGGCCAGGTCCCCAGTAGGAGGCGCATCAGAGGCAAGCACACAGTGATATTTCTCTCCCTCTCTTTCTCCCTCCCATCCCCTCTGTCTAAAGAAAAAAGAAAAAAAAGAACCTTTATTAATAATTATACTTTCAGCCCTGGCTGGCGTAGCTCAGTGGATTGAGCGCGGACTGCGAACTAAAGCATCGCAGGTTCGATTCCCAGTCAGGGCACATGCCTGGGTTGCAGGCCACAGCTCCCAGCAACCACACATTGACATCTCTCTCTCTCTCTCCCCCTCTCTCTCCCTCTCTCTCTCTCTCTCCCCCGCCTCTCTAAAAATAAATAAATAAAATATTTAAAAAAAAAAGTAAAATCCTTAAAAAAATAATTATACTTTCACACCTTAGAAAAGCATCTTCTATATATTTACTGCCAGTAATGCAAAACAAAACATGTAACTATCATAAAAAAACAAATCAGGTAGTGTACCTAGTTTTAATTGCTAAAATCCGTAGAAACAATAAGCTTCAAAATAATGACAGTGAAAATTCTTTAATTATTTTGAGGGTCTCAATCCTTACCATTCTTTCCTTTTGTAAGGAAATCCTATGAAATTCGTCATCTTTATAACCACACATATAAAAGTCATTTTATGTTTTTTTTTAAAGATTTTACTTATTTATTTTTAGAGAGGGAAGGGAGAGGGGGAGAGAGAGAGAGAGAGAGAGAGAAACATCAATGTGCGGTTGCTGGGAGACATGGCCTGCAACCTAGGCATGTGCCCTGACTGGGAATCGAACCTGCGATGCCTGGTTCGCAGCCCGTGCTCAATCCACTGAGCTACGCCAGCCAGGGCAAGTCATTTTATGTTTTAATTATCCCACCCAAATCTACAGTGTTACAAACTTTGTTGTGGACTTTCTAGTGTATAACTTTTTAGGTTCTAATGAGCCCAGCTTTGTTCTTACAGTTCTTGCTACTCAGGTAGAACATGAAAGGTGTTGGTACAGTGCCTCAGAAATTAAGAAGAAATGGTGAAGTATTTTAAATACCTGTGTATTTCCTCCACTAACATATAGTACAGTTGGGTTGGTGGCTCCAGTGATGAGGCGGCCCATCTCAATGTGGCCTATACAGTGGTTCACGCCTAGCAATGGCTTATCCCACAGCTGAGCCACAGTACGGGCCACAACAGCCACGGAAACCAGTGGGGCACCCATGCCAGGGCCTAGGGAGATAGAAAGGGGAGTTGGAATCCTTCAAAGATTGGGAAAAACAGAGCTGGAGGAAGCAGGGGGTGTGAGAAGTGGGGTAAAAATAGTGGGGGTAGCAGAGGCGAACTGCAGACTATTCTGACATAGCCAAGCTCTCAGTATATTCTTTCACTTTCCACCACTCACCCAGCCATACCTTTGGTGTAGGCAATGCAGTCAATATCCTGGGAGGTTAATCCAGCCTCTGTCAGTGCCTCCTGTAGCAGGTCCAGGATAACGGCTCGGTGGTGCCTGGCAGTATCACCTGGAAGAAATCCTAGGAGATAAACACAAGTCAGAGATCATAGGGTTTTTCTGTAGCAAATGTAGGTAGAAATCCAAGACAGGTGTTTTAGTAGAAGACAGAGTCGCTTTCACTCTCCTCAAGCATCCTTTCTTCCAGGTACTCAGATATTATTTCTATCCTGTTCAGCTAGGCCTGAACAGCCCCTCAGAAATGCCCTTCTTCATACTCAACTTCTACTCAGCTTTCAGGACTCAACAGCTCGTACCCTTTGGTGATTTTTTCTGCGACCCTACAAACCCTCTGCCTTACCATATCGCTGTATTTAACCATGTCTAGTATCTTCACTGTGAGCATGTTTATTGTAATATCTTTGCTGCAAACATTTCCTCCACAAACATTTTGTGGCACAACAAACAGGCCTTAAGGCAATTTCAAAATAAAAGATAAAATAACAAAAAATGAAAAGACATTGAAATATGAAAATAACAAAAATTTTTAAAAACTTTATTGTGAAAAATGAAAATACATCTTTTGTTCATAGTATTGTATGTTTTCTTTTTTTGGTTTGTTGATTTCATCTCCTTATTTGGCATCACATTTTCTCTTTTTTGCTATAATTCTTCCTTTATTAAAAGAGGTATCAGTTTCAGCTAAAGAAATTGGTAATTAATGCTCTTGAAGACTGTTGTGAGTGAGTGAGTCCACCTCTTTTATGTCTGCCCCTGCTTGGGAAACTTTGGTTTTGATGGGTGGAAGGGAACACTGTGCTCACAAACCATTTGCAAATGGGTAAGTTATCATTTTCTAGGAGAGTAACCGGTCTGGCTTTCACACAGCTGTGCGATCTGGCAGAGTTGTCATCGTCCACTGTTTTAAGACTACTCATCACTGTTGAGACCATTATGAGAACTATGATTTATTTAATATAAAAATAGGAGTAACTGAGACAACTTCCTCACTGGAGAAATGAAACCAAACCATCAACCAGTGATTTTAATCTTTTACAGTGAAATTGCCTTGTGGTCAATTATTTGTGCAGTGAAAATGCTTTTGTCAAATACCCAGGACCGTTTTAACACATAACAATTACAGCCTCATAATTAGCTATAGTTCCCCCAGTTTAACCCTGAGCATCTCGAAACACTGGCTATCTTATTCACCTTTGTATTCCTGGAGCCAAAATGCCTGTTAGAACGACTACTGAACATGCACATATTTCTACTGAGTAACCTGTCACAACATCACCTGTTCAGGGAGGCTTTTCAGCTGTGTGCAAGTCAGTTGCACACATTCACACACACGAGTGTTTTGGGGGAGGGTATGCATGATGTATCATAACTTATAACATTTATTAAAAGTTGTAATACGATTGGTACTTTAATTTCCAATACCCACTGATACAGGTATTATTCCCATTTTAAGAGTAAATAAGCCCCAAAACATGCACTGACCATGAATATTGCAAAGCCAGCCAGTTCTGTCTGATATCTAAACTGGGAGTCTCTACACTCATTCTAGAATGTTTTGATTGCATCTATATGTTATGTTATGCTATTTATCATACTGTAAAGTTTTGTTTACGTGTCTAACTACATAGCAGGCTCATCACATCTGCTTTTGTATGCAACTACTTTTGTAGCCAATAGCAAGCTGGCTGACTGATTAGCAAGCGTTCAATAAAGGCTGAGGAGCCCTGAAAATCCAGGTCCAAGTGCCTGTAACTCTTCTATCCATCAGCTTTGTGATGTTAATAAACGTCACAGACACTCGGATCAAAAACTCCGAGCGAGCGGACAATACGCTCCACGCCCTAGTTCGCTAGTGTTTAGTAAGATGGCAGATGATGCTTGGCGGAGAAGAGAGCTGCAAACTGTAAATTCCCTGCTCACCTGTGCCCGGAGGCGTGACGTAAGTCCGCCGAGGATTTGCCAGGACCTTGCCATCCCGAACCACTCCCACGCCAATCTTGTTGGCACTGCCTTCAAAACCCAGTACCGTTGGCATGCCCGAAACTGGGAGAAAACACTGGCAGGGCTCCTAGCTACCACAGCTGTCGTGGAACCCTCACCAGCCCGTGCTGAAAGCAGCTGCCGGGGTGCAGAAGCAGAGGATGAGCCACTACGGCCGGGTGGCCGAGCACTCCCAGAAAAGGACCAAACTCCCGTGCGCCAGCGCCAGCCAGCCTCCGTAGTCACGGGCCCCTTCAAGGCCCCTTCAAGGACCTGTCTTCCTAACTGCCGGGGACACTCTGCCGGCAACTGTTCCTTACATTCCTATCCATTCCTTTGCCTGTCTCCGGTGGTCTAGCACAGACTTCTCCACGGATTTTTTTTTCTCTCTTGCACAGCGCGGGATCTTCAGTCAGGGTGGCAAAAGGAGTCGTACAGCCGGCACACCGATAAACAGTCCAAGAATGGAGGGTTGGGGCCTTCATTCCTCTGGAGACGTAGGAGAAGGGAGGGGAGGCCAAGGTTCTCTGTCACGTGGGGCTAGACGGACTAATCACCTGCATTCCTCTGATAGGCGGTGCTACCTCAGATCACATGACCACGGCAGTTACCCACGTGGGGGCAAGTGTGCTCCGTTCTTTGTGCTTGGTCAAGAAGGATCCCCGCTCCAACTTTAGTAGGTCAGATACCGGGCTGCTGTTCTTTTCCACATCAGAGGGGCCTCTCTGGAAATCTGATCAGCTAGCGTAATCCAGGACCTTAAATTAAGGCCCTCGATCAGTCTGAGGGAAAATCTCACGATTAGAATATATAGATCACTATGAAATGATTTAGTGTTGTGGGTGAGGGGCTAAAGGATTTATGGCGCGTGGAGGCGGGGAAGGAATTCAGAGATAATAACGGGTCATGCAAGGGAGGAGTCTTTTGCCTAGCTCTGGCTGATTTCACTATTTATTTGCGTCTGTAGGCAACACAGTAAATATACTGCTTCGCTGGGTGACGTGGTGCAGGAGGGCATTCGTTACAGTGATGCCGAAGCGTGGGAAAAAGGGAGCGGTGGCGGAAGACGGAGAAGTGCCCAAGTCTGGTAAGAGAGTGAAATGATCCCCCCTCCCTGGAGGCTGTGGGTGGTGCTTCCCTCGCTGAACGGGAAGCATGGACCGATGCAAAACATTTTTCGTATGTGAAGGAGTCAATGCAACTGCAGGCTCTCAGTGGGCCTGTAGTTAACTCCGGATGAGAAGTTGGATACTGCCAAGTTTTATCACTATGTGTCACTTATTTTATAGAGCCAGAGGCCAAGAAAAGTAAGGCGGGAGAAGGAGCAAAGAAAAACGAAAAAGAGGCAGCAGGAGAAGGGTCAGTCCTGTATGAGGACCCCCCAGATAAGAAAACCTCACCCAGTGGCAAATCAGCCACCCTCAAGATCTGCTCCTGGAATGTGGATGGGCTTCGGGCCTGGATTAAGAAGAAAGGTTTAGATGTGAGTGGAATTCAAGGCAGGGGGAGAGATACTGTTCAGTATTGAATGATTTTAGGGTTTAATCACCTTCCCCGTTTTAGTGCCCAACATGTAGGTTTTATTTTTCCCGTGTTTATAGTTTTCTTGGGGTAGAAGTACAAGGAGGGGCTTCACCAAGTCATACCAGCTCTTCCCTGTATCTCCATTCCATTGCTGTTGTCAGAAATGTTTGATGTCCTCATCTCTTCCCCAGCAACTTGAAAAAAATCTTGTGGTTCGATTTTCCCCTTTTAATCTCTGGCATATTGTTCTTAAATAAGTAGTGCTCACATAATGCAATATGCAGATGATGTATTATAGAATTGTACACTTGAAACTTAATAATTTAAATGATCGGTGTCATCCTAATAAATCTAATAACATTTAAAAAGAAATAACTATGCTTAAAAAGCTTAGCTATTTACTGCCTATAGAAAAAACACAATCTCCTCATGGTTACATGTAAGTTTGATCTCCTTCCATTAGTTACCAGTTAATGTAAAGCTGTGGTGTTAGAGCCTTAAACTCCTTATGCACAGGGACTGTCTCCTGTGTATCTCTAGCACTTAGTACAGATTTTTAAATGTTAGCTGAACTGATACTTTTTATACCTTTCATTTCACTCAGTGGGTAAAGGAAGAAGCCCCAGATATCCTGTGCTTGCAAGAGACCAAATGTTCAGAGAATAAACTACCAGCTGAACTTCAAGAGCTGCCTGGACTATCCCATCAGTACTGGTCTGCTCCTTCAGACAAGGAAGGGTACAGTGGCGTGGGCCTACTCTCTCGCCAGTGCCCACTCAAAGTCTCTTATGGCATTGGTGAGACCCTACTGATTCCTTATGCCTGAGCTCTTCCAAACCACTTGCTAATACCCCATTCCAGTCCCAATTCTGATTATTTTCTACTTTCCCTTTTCTTAACATTTCTTTATATTGATACTGTTTCATTATTTTTGCAGGCGAGGAGGAGCATGATCAGGAAGGCCGAGTAATTGTGGCTGAATATGATGCATTTGTGCTGGTAACAGCCTATGTACCTAATGCAGGTCGAGGTCTGGTGCGCCTGGAATACCGACAGCGCTGGGATGAAGCCTTCCGCAAGTTCCTAAAGGGTGTGGCTTCCCGCAAGCCCCTTGTGCTATGTGGGGATCTCAATGTGGCTCATGAAGAAATTGACCTTCGCAACCCCAAGGGAAACAAAAAGAATGCTGGCTTCACTCCGCAAGAGCGGCAAGGCTTTGGGGAATTGCTGCAGGCTGTGCCACTGGTTGACAGTTTCCGGCACCTCTACCCCAACACAGCTTATGCCTACACCTTTTGGACCTACATGATGAATGCTCGATCTAAAAACGTTGGTTGGCGCCTTGATTACTTTTTGGTGTCTCATTCTCTGTTACCTGCATTGTGTGACAGCAAGATCCGTTCCAAGGCCCTGGGCAGTGACCACTGTCCCATCACCTTATACCTAGCACTGTGATACCTCCCCCAAATCATTTTGAGCCTGGGAAATAAGCCTCCTACTAGCTTTAAAATGTCTTTGCTCTCTAGAGAATTCCGCGCTATATTTCCTTCCTAAAAATATGAATCCTTCCTAGTGACGTGGGTTTCCTTTAAGCCCCAGGTTTTGGTTTTTTGTGTGTGAATGGGTTGTTTTTTTCTTTTTTACATTAAAAGCTACTGGTGACTTCCTTCAACCTGTCCAAGTGAAAATAAAGAGCCATAGTTTCAGCCTTGCTGTCTTTGTATTCCAGCCCTCTGTAGAGCTCGATTCCCCTCATTTTTTCATACATAGAGATTAATAACTAGGAAAGGGTAGAGTTGTGACCTTATTTATTTACAAGCACAGGATGAGCCCCTTACCCTCCCGCAACATAACCCTACCTAGCCCAGTGAAATAACAACTGGGGGTAAGGCTGGAAGGAGGAATTAAAGGAAACACAGGACTAGGGGAACATATCCCATATTAAATAGTTATATACACATCAGTTCCTGTGGTTCTGTACAGAGCAGCAGCTGACCCCACCCCTACAGGACACAGAATGGGGGGAGAGGAGACAGAGTACTGAGGCCAGAGCCAGCCCCTGGTGAAGTGCAATAGCAGCAAGGTCCTAATGGTGCACAAGAGGGAGGGAAACCCCCAGGGCTACCCACCCCAACCCTGCCCTGGAATGTGTAAGGGACAGGCATGGCTCTCAAGGATCATACAGGAAGGACAAGGCAAAAACCGTCTTTCAAGACCCAGGTTTAGGAGCAACTTTTCACCTACTTCACCCTAAACACAGCAACCCTTGGAGGAAAGCAGATGGCCAGCATTGGTCTTACCTACCCCACCAACCTTGGGTGAGGGCCTGGTTCCCTCCTACCTCTCCCCAGGGAAAAGGAAGGCAGCTGCTTGGCTCCTCTTAGAGAAGCCCAGGAAGCCTTTTGTCATGGCTCCCTTTGTAGTGTCACTGTCCCCACCAGGAAGGGGCCAGGCACAGTGTGGGTCATCATGGGGCTCAGGAGAAGTTCTGGACAGGGTGGCTGACCTTCATACAGGCCCAATAGAGGGCCCGCCCCAAACACAGCACAGCCAACAGAATGACAAATGCCCAAGCTGCATAGATGCCTCCGTATCGCTGTGCATGCTTCCATGTCCCAAACTGACAAAAGAAAAAAGAAGATGGGGTTACTGTCATCTCACCATATTCTAGGAGCCCTAGTAGCAGTAACCCAACTCCAGCTTCAGTCCCTGTTCCCTACCCATGTACAGCCATCTTCAGTGACCTGCTTAAAGGCCCAATTGTTCAGTTTCCTTTCCCTAGGCAGGAGCATACTCATACAATCCCAAACATGTCAGTTTTTCTTTCTTTTTTTTAAAAAATCCCTCACCCGAGGATATGTTTATTGATTTTAGAGAGGAAGTACGAGATAAAGAAACACTAATGTGAGAGAAACATCGGCCAGTTGCTTGCCTCCTGTACACTGCCCAACTGGGGAACAGACCTGTTGGTGTATGGGATGACACTCCAACCAACTGAGCACCCGGCTAGGGCTGTCAGTTTTTCTTAGTATCTTACAACTACACCAGGCTTCCTAAATATCAACTCCTAATTTAAGCCACTTCTCCATTGTCCTACCCTCTGCATAAAGAAGATGGCTGGTTCTTTACTCCTACAATAACAATGAGAACTGTTTCTCAGTTACCTTCGACTTCAGCTCATCTGTACATTCAACAGGAAATAAGCAGAATGCCCTTTATTTCTTTCCCTTTTCTAAGTTAGCCATTTCTAAATCTTAGCTTATGTAGATGATGCTGAAGAATAAAAGGTTGGATCGTAGTTACTCACGGCAAGTCCAGTGGCAGTGACTGCCAAGAGTAAGCCAAGCAAGAAGCAGCAGATACATCTCTTTCGTGGATATCTGCGCCCAATAGATGACCTGTAGGGAAGCAAACAAAAATGTACGTCTGAAATGCCCTTTAATTTTGACTCTACACATTACCCAATTACCAACTCAGTGATGCCACTCTCTAATCACTTACACTTTCCTGCAGTGAGGGCAACGGGCCAAGGTTCGGTCTGTGAACTCTGTCCACTATGGAGAAAGAAAAAGGGAGACACCAATTAATAGTACAAGCAGTCTTACCTTCAATAAGAGTCCTGAGGTGGGGGGCGTGGGGGGCGTGGGGGGGTGTGGAATGGGTTCTGCTGGAACAGGCCTGTTCAGGATTCATTATCATAAATCAGGAGTGTATTCATTATTCCTCCTGAATTCCCCCCACCACGACCACCAACCCGCCAGGGCTTCCCAATACCCCTCCTCACCAGGAAAGTATTCTTGCAATGTCCACAGATGACCCTGACACCCACGGGTTGTGGTTCTGGACTCAGAGGTCCTGGGTGCACAGGACCCAGATTGATGATTCTTTTGCTGTACAAGGAAAAGACTATGTTTAAAAAGTTTTTAATCCTAAGGACCCTTTCACTATCCCTCCTTTCATAGCCCACGCTCCCTGCCTCATGAAGTTCCTCTACTTCTCTGTACATTTAACATATTTTGTCCAACACTACCCCAGAATCCTTGAGGAACACTTTTATCTGCAGATAACTAACCCAGTACCTGAAACTCTACATCTTCCAAAAGTGCACCATTTCATCCAATCTTTTTATGGAGAGATGAGAAAGATGGCTGTAACATGCTAGAGGCACAACAGACCTTAGCTTTTTCTCCTTTTAAGTAAATACCAGGCTCTCTCACCTTGACATTCTCTACAAACATTCATCCTCTATGGGCTTTCCACTTTTCCCCACTAATGCCCTCCCCTCCCTTATGCCTCTTACCAGTAGGGACGAGGACAGGCAATCCGCTGGGAAGTCACTTTGCAGATAAGGAGACAGTTACAGGGGCATCGAACATATTTTTTCCCTAGGGGTGCATTCTTGATTGGCTAGAGAATAATGGGAATATCGGTAAGCAAACCTCAAATCTCAGTCCCTTTCATTTGCTCCAAACCCCTTCTGAGGAGAGATGAGACAGATAAGGTTTTGCCAGGACAGAGAAATGAAAGAAAGGCATACAGCATGAGACTGGCCAATGAAACCTTGGCTTAAGTTCTGGGATAGGTAGGAATGTGAGGGATGGTAAACATTAGCTTTGGTGAGTGGTGTCTGGGGAAATGTCTGTATGAGACGCCTGGAACTGAAATCTGAGTTTCATGAACGCTTGGCTGAAGGTCAGAGTTTAGAATCAAAGAATCGGAAAGAGGATGCAGGAAACAGGGCCCATATATATAAAACTCACGGTGGCTTCATTGCAGACGCCACATTTGACTACATGCTGATGCATCTTGCCTTCTACGTTGATGACAGACTGGCAGACTCGGCAGGTGATCCTGGGGGCACTCCCACTGTCTGGGCTGGTCAGGGGTGAGTAGGGGGGTGGGTCCTCCCCAGGCAACACGGCTGGGTGTCCCTCTGGGAACGGGGGAAATGCTGGGCGTGGGGGAGAGAGGTAAAAAGAAGAGCTGGCATCACTTGCAGACACCCGCACTGATGCTCCACGGGGTCAGGGATCTCCTTCTGGTCCTCAACCCTGCTGACCAAACTCTGCGGGCTTCTTACAATCTGTGCTTCAATCAGCTTTCTTACAAACCCAAGCCTCCCTTGCGATTGAGGACGAAAGCAAGCCTCGCCCTGTCACACAGGTGCAACAGCACCGCACCTGGAGCTTCGGCCCCGCCCTCTGCCCGCGGCCCCGCCCCCTCCCACCTCTCAGAGTACCCCCGGGAACACCTTGGACCCGCCCCGGCTTACCCTGGGGCGGGGCATGTTTACCGGCTCCGTACGGTGGTGCGGAGGGGGTCAGGCCTCCCCCGGGCCCAGGCCCACTCCCGCCAGGCCCCGCTAATCCGTTGCCACCAGCCCCACCGTCGATGGGCTCGGAGAGCAGCGGGGATCGCTCTCCATCAGCCGCCATGGTTGGCACCACCGCCTTCAGCTTCGGCCAAGGATCGCGCTCCCGTCACCGCAACTACAGCCACCGCCGCTACCGGGTCCCCAGGGCGCCTGCGCCCCGCGCGCCCAGCGAGCCCCGCAACCAGTGGCTTGCCCCTCCCTGGTCCATCCCACAGCACGTGACAGGCTGTCCCCGCCCCCAACTGGTTATCGTTTGCGTGGAGACACCAATTCCTGGGCCTGTGAAGGCAGCTTTTCTGTACCATTGGGGAGCGTCGCAACAACGTCAACTGTCACATGTCCTTCCGCAAGGCCGCTGGCCTTGCCAAACCTGCACGTGATGAGGCGTTCTGCGAGCTATTGGAAGCGTGGCCCATCGCGCTACCTCCAGACCAGGAGGTGGGGCCCGGGCTGCTGTGCCTCGCGGTCACGTGTCAGGAAGCCGCGAGCCCTCAGGCGTCCAGAGCAGGGCGTATAAGCATTGCTCCTCATTGGTCCAAACACACCATTAAAAGTTTTCTCCCTTTTCCCTCTTTGAGGTTATAATTGACATCCCATTGGCTGGAGGCTTCCTTCCCCTTCCCCAGGTCCTGTGATCCTCTGGGTGCACGTTTATTGGCCCGAATTTAGCGCCAGAACTTGAGGGCGTGGCTCAAGAAGCCAGCTGTGGCAGAGTGCGGGGACTTAGGACGTTCCGAAGAGCCGGAGGAAGATGGGTAGACAACACTTAGTCACTCTGCTCAAAGACATACCTGCAAAAAGTCAGCGTAAAGCTATACCTAGAGGAAATGGGTTAAAACGTTAAGGTGATCACCCCAGCCTTTCATTCTGGAGTCACTTCTAGAACAAGACACAAGACTGGCTTCTCCGGGAAGCTGGTCTGCAGACTCCACCTTTCTCCCCATCCTTAATTAAATTGTGTTTATCTTTTTGTGAGTTCACCTCTACCACTTCAAGGAGATCTCAACGTTTTACTCAATTTTATGATCCCTCTCCTACCCCATCCTAAACACATCAGCACAAGTGGTTTTTTTTGTTTGTTTTAATTGAGTTAACCAAGCACATCCAAGGATATTTTTTTGTCACCTCGTTTGACACATGAGACAGTCTTGAGACTAAAGACTCACTTTTGTCCCCAGCCACAGCACTAAATGGAGGTTGCTCTGACAAGTATTGGAAAAGATATTAAGCAGCGCAGTCATTTAAACATATGGCCAATCCACCTATCCACTCTCCTGTTCATCTATATTCATCCAAACAACTTGTACAGCAGCTAAGATTACTTTTCAAACCTTAATAAGTGCTCTAAGAAATGGGTACTAAATGGGTACTCAGGAAGAGATGAAATATTTTTGTTCCACCCTCCCTTCTCAGTGGGAGGGAACTTTTTTTTTCCTTCTTGTGGAAACTTCATTAGATGTTTCAGAGTATAGCAGGGGCAGTCAGTCCTCCCACTGGGTTCATAATCAAGAGCCCACAAGGTGAATGGCTCTTAGTTATGGAAAGAATAATTTAGGAGGATTTTCTTAATTATGCATATTTCTTAACTGAGTAGGCTATTATTCTGGAATTCAAAAGTGAATCACTTTAGAGAATCTTTGTTTTACAGTGTTAAATAATTTCCTTTAGTTAAACCAGTACAGGGTAGGAAAGGCCCCATTGTCATAGGAGAAGTAGTACCAGAAGGTCAAAGGGAGATGATCCCACCTACTGCTCTCAGGAAATATCTGATTGCTATGAATGAGAATATTTTAGCTCAGGTCTATTATGTAGGGGCTCCTTGACTGAGAATAATGCTAGGATAGCCGCTTTTTGCTGAAGAGCCTCTCAGATGAGGGTTCTATTTTTATTCTTCCCAGAAACCAAAACAGAACATTGAGAGTCTATCAGTAACCTCTGAACCCAAACTTTGGCAATAGTGTCCTGCCAGCTCCCTTCCCTAACCTTATGTGGCCTTTATGGAAGTTTAAACCACACCTGGGTCTTCCCACAGTCATAGCCCAAGTTATCACTGCCTTACATCAGAGAGGCAACAAGGAATTGAAAAAAACAACTTTGAGAACCATGACCAGTTTAGCTAGAAGCATCTCCACTGAACCCAATATTGAGGAAAGTGCAGCCCTCCCCATATATTTAATAATAAAGGTGCTGTTGGTGTCCCACACATTATGGCTGCCCTGGAGGCTGGAGACTTCACCTGAATTCTGATTTTTAGAAACAGCTTTCCCAGGCCAGCTTCAGCTTAGAAGTAAGTACACATCTACCAGTTAGGTTTGCCACTCACTTAAAGAACTATAGGACCTCTGGATATAAAATGGGGGTAAAGGGCTGTAGTTATACAAGGGTTGCAGGCCAGTCCACTGCTCTTTCTGTTGTTTCTGGTACACAGAAGCTCAAGTGTTCATTCTGAAGTGGAGTAGTTTCATTATTTTCATCTTGGTCACACATATTCCAAAATGTTTTGTGACTCTCCTACCCTCACCAAAGTCATATTTATTGTTCATTTAAATTTAGTATTATCTGTATAAAAATGTGGTGAACACAGAGGATTGGCTACAGTACCAAATATCCCCTAGGGACAGATGAGTAGAATGACTTCCTGTTATTATTCTTATTCTTTTATTCTTCTTATTATTTATTATTAAATTTGACCTCTAACAGGTGAAATGTAGGGATGTGGTTAGAGAATGTGACTAAGTAAATATTAACAAATAGGAAAAATGTTCTCCCTGACAGGTATGTGAAGCACTGAAGGAAAGATGTGATGGAACAATCCCTGAATATGTCCTGTTACAGATCCCTTTTAATGCCAGATCAACCTCTGCCCATATAGGTGTGGGATAGGGTTAAGGGGACAACAAAGGCTCTCTAAATGCTCTCATGATAAAACTGGCTTATAATAAATACTATATTTATATATAATACGATAAATTCCTTTGGGACTTGAGTTCCAAGTCTCCTTTAGAAGGAGCCTTTAACTAGTTTGCAAATGTACTACTCATTACCCACTACCTGCAGTTCTGGGCACAGTACTTTAGGAGAGATCTAAGATCAATAAATTCTGCCTCACCCCCGGTGACATAACAATCTGGTAGTGATCCGAAGAAACATGCCCAGACAACAAGGTAATTTGTGAGAAGGGCCATAAAAGAGGTGTAAAAAAAAAAACCCCTTATGCACACAAAGGAGAAATATGTCTCTTCTGGTCTTCAGTTACCTATTTCTGCATAATGAACAATATCGAAACAAAGTGCTGTGTTTTTTTCCCTCGTGATTATGCAAGTTGGCTGTATGGTTTTTTTACTGGTCTCCCCGAGGCTCATTCATAATCATGCAGTCAGAGGTAACTGTAAAAACCTGAATGATCTGAGATGGCCTCACTCACATGTCTGGAAGCTGTATGTGCTAGTTTCGCTGGGCTTCTTTATAACATGGTGGTACTTAGAGTGATGGTCCAAGAGGGTGAAAGAAGAAGATGAAAGGCATCATTACTCCTTTATTCCTACAACATTCTAGTGGTCATATTAAGTCACAAGGCCTGCACAGATTCAAGGTGTGGGGAAATGAACTTCCAATCTTGGTGGGAGGAGCCACAAAATATTGTTGTCATGTTTTTCAATTTACTATAAGTGGTATAATTTCAGCAGTCAATACATGTACAAATATTTGTTAAATATCTACTCTTTGTGAAAGGCCCTCCTTAAGAAACTTACATTCTGGGTAAGGCAACATAATAATGTAAAAATTCACAATATTCAGTATCAGCACTAGTAAACTTTTATTACAAGGAAAAATTCAATACTAGAAATTCACAATGCAACACATGCTTCATGACAAATGAATTAAACAGTATAATGCAAGTTCAGGGAAAGAGGAAATCACTCTTAGCCAGAGCAGCCAAAATAAACTTAAAAAATGTAATGAAGGATTATAATATTGTTGTTCATGGATAACTTGGATTCGAGCTCTGTCTTGAGTAGGTCAATTGGCAGAAAAATGCAAAAAGTAATGATAACATCTGTAATTTAACCACAGTCAATAAAACACTTTTAATGTCATATTTATTTATTTCAAATCCCATGATACTGCCATTTTCAAAGATTGCCATTTGTGATAAGATGGATGGACCTTGAGAATATTATCCTAAGCAGAGGTTTCCAGCCAAGATAGAGCTGTGGGTAGGCACACTGTGCCTCCTCACACAACCAAGAAAAGGACACCAAATTTAAAAAGCAAAAAACAGCCAGAACTGCCAGAAAACCAGACTGTATGGAAGTCCGACAACCAAGGAGTTAAAGAAGAAACACTCATCCAGACCTGTAGGAGGGGTGGAGGTGGAAAGCCAGGGCAAAGAGGACTCGTGGCTAGGCGGCAGCTGTAGGACTGGGGTGGGCAAGGTGGTGGCTCAAGGACCAGGTGAAGTGGTGGCTGCTGGAGTGGGCAGTCTCATATCTGCATGCAGATAAACCAGGAGGAACAACTGAGGAGTGAGACAGACCACACAACCCAGGGGTCCAGTGTGGGGGGAAATAAAGCCTCAAAACCTCTGACTGAAAAAACCTGTGGGGGTTGGGTGGTGGGAGAAATTCTGAACCTCAGAGGAGAATTCGTTGGAGACCCACAGGGTCCTAGAATGTACACAAATCCACCCACCTGGGAGTCAGTACCAGAAGAGCCCAATTTGCTTGTGGGTAGCCAAGGAAGTTACTGAAAGCTGGCCAAGAGCCCAGCAAATGCAATTGTTCTCTTTTGGAACCCTCCCCCACATCCAGGCCCACAAATACAGTGATGTGGGTTGCCTCGCCCTGACGAATACCTAAGGCTCCACCCCTTACAAAAGAAGAGCTATGCTGGTGGTGGGGGTGGGAGGGGGGGAGGAAGACCCAATGAAAGAACGGATCAAAGCTCCAGAAAAAAATACAACTAAATGATGAAGAGATAGCCAACCTATCAGATGCAGAGTTCAAAGCACTGGTAATCAGGATGCTCACAGAAATGGTTGAGTATGGTCACAAAATAGAGGAAAAAGTGAAGACTATGAAAAGTAAATTAAAGGAAAATGGACAGGGAACCAACAGTGATGGGAAGGAAACTGGGACTCAAATCAACAATTTGGACCAGAAGGAAGAAAGAAACATTCAACCAAAACAGAATGAAGAAACAAGAATTCAAAAATATGAGGCGAGGCTTAGGAATCTCCAGGACAACTTTAAGCGTTCCAACATCCAAATTATAAGGGTGCCAGAAAGAGAAGAGGAAGAGCAAGAAATGGAAAACTTACTTGAAAAAATAATGGAGAACTTCCCCAATCTGGCAAAGGAAATAGACTCCCAGGAAGTACAGGAAACTCAGAGAGTCCCAGAGAAGTTGGACCCAAGGAAGCACACACCAAGGCACATCATAATTACATTATCCAAGATTAAAGAGAAGGAGAGAATCTTAAAAGCACCAAGAGAAAAGGAGACAATTACCTACAAATGACTTCCCATAAGACTATCAACTAATTTCTTAAAGGAAACCTTACAGAACAGAACCACAGAAATGGAGATCACATAGAGAGTTAGCAATAGGGCAATCGGAGGAGAAGAGAGGGAGAAACGGTACAGAGAATAAGCAGCATAGGTGGTAGGTAGAAAATAGACAGGGGGAGGGTAAGAATAGTATGGGAAATGTAGAAGCTAAAGAACTTATAAGTATGACACATGGACGTGAACTAAAGGGGGGGATGTGGAGGGGCAGGGTGGAGAGGAGTGAAGGGGGGAAATGGGACAATTGTAATGACATAATCAATAAAATACATTAAAAAAAGAAAGAAATCTTACAGGCAAAAGGGGATGGAAAGAAGTATTCTAAGGCGTGAAAGTCAAGGACCTCTATCCAAGAATACTCTATCCGGCAAAGCTATCATTTAGAATGGAAGGGCAGATAAAGTGCTTCCCAGATAAGGTTAATTTAAAGGAGTTCATCATCACCAAGCCCTTATTATATGAAATGTTAAAGGGACTTATCAAAGGAAAAGAAGATAAAAAATTATGTACAGTAAAATGACAGCAAACTCACAACTATCAACAACTGAACCTAAAAAAACAAAAACAGACTAAGGAAACAACTAGAACAGGAACAGAATCACAGAAATGTACATCACATGGAAGGTTATCAGCAGGGAGGGGGAAGCAGGGAGTGGGGGGAAAAGGTAGGGGGAATAAGAAGCATAAATGGTAGGTAAAAAATAGGCAGGGGGGAGTTAAAAATAGTATTGGAAATGTAAAAGCCAAACAACTTAAATGTACAACCCGTGGACATGAACTAAGGTGGGTGGAATGTGGGTGGAAGGGGGATGCTGGGTGGATGGTAATAAAGAGGGGGAAGGTGTGTCAATTGTAATAGCATAATCAATAAAATATATTTAAAAACAACAACAAAAAAGAATATTATGCTAAGCAAAATTAGTCAGAAAAAGCCAAGAACCATATGATTTCACTCATATGTGAAATATAAAACAAACTCATAGATGAAGACAAATATTATAGTGGTTACCAGAAGGACAATAACATAAAATAAAGGGGGCCAAATATGTGGTGACAGAAGATGATTGGACTTTGGGTGGTGTGAACACAATGCTATATAAAGACCATGTTTAGTAGAAATGTACACTTGAAACCTATAAGATTCTATTAACCAATGTCACCTCAATAAATTTAATTAAAACAAAAACAAAATAGATTCAAATCCCTGTAAGAGAGGGACAAGGAAGGCAAGACTATCTTAATTTTACAAATACAGAAACTGAAGCTCTGTGAGCTACAGTCACTTAAGCTAAGAGATTGTATAAAGGGACTAAAAGCCAGATCTTCTGACTCTCATTTAATGCTTTTGCAGTCACATCATCTGCTGGGCAGATTGAAAAGGCCAGAGTCACAGAGGTTATAGAATGCATGGTATTCAGACTGGAGCTTTTTATTCTACCCTCTTAGAAGTTGCTTGATAAATGCGATCAATCAATTAATTAAGTACCATCTTGAAGTAAATTTATGTACCAAGCAATATTGTCAACTGTAGTACCAAGCAGGGTGAACATTCAGGGTGGGCACTCTAGTGTGGCTTGTATCAGTTGTTTATGTCTAGCATTGGTTTTGATTGGTTTTATCCTAAAGAATCCTGAGCAGCTGAGTCTGTTGATGTTAGCAGTCACTATCTGGAGACATCTTCTAACTCTATAAGGCAGTGCTGAGTGACTTAGAATCTGTCAGTTCTGTTCTTCAGTTTCCTTGATCTTGATTGTGGGGGATAGGTGTATTACTGAGTATATGCCTGGACATGGGAGTTCCTCAGAAGTTATAAAGGGATGATAAGAAGATAGAAAAGCCCTCGACAGGTGACTCAGTTGGTTGGTGCATTATCCAGTGCACCAGAAGGTTTCGGGTTCAATCCCAGTAGGGGCACATACCTATGTTGGGGGTTCCATCCTCAGGGCATGTGTGGGAGGCAAGTGGGCTATATCACCTATTGATGATTGTTTGATTCCTGACTACAGGAACCCTAAAGGTATAGAATAAAACATAGTTCCAGCTTCTTTTATGTGGATACAGGGTGGTGTGACTAGAAAAGATAAGAGCAGTAGACCTTTCTGGGGTGATAGAAATATTTCTATGCTATGCAACATGGTACCCACTTGCCACATGTGGCGATGAATCAGTTAAGATGTGATTAGTACAACTAAGGAACTGATTTCTTATTCTTTCTTTTAAAAAATTTTATTTACCTGGCTGGTGTAGCTCAGTGGATTGAGTGTGGGCTGAGAACCGAAGGGTTACCAGTTTGATTCCCAGTCAGGGCACATGCCTGGGTTTCGAGCCGGGTCCCCAATGAGGGGCGCTCAAGAGGCAACCACACATTGATATTTCTCTCCCTCTCTTTCTTTCTCCCTTCCTCTCTCTCTAAAAGTAAATAAATAAAATCTTTTAAAAAACTTGCAACTATTTTTAATGGTTAGTAAATTGTTGTAAACCACCTACTTAAAACGCAAAACTGTTAGGTATTTCTTTTGACCTAACGGTGCTGTAAAAAAAAATCACTGAAGTACTAAGCTCACTGTTAATCAAGAAATTGGAAACCTCTGGCTGGGGTGCTGAAAATGGATCTAAATAGTCATAAAGGAATAAAGCAGCGATTTTCAACAGGTGTGATGCAGCAGACACATTGGTTTGTTGCAAGAATTTTTTTGATTACTTATTTATTTATTCTTAGAGAGAGAGGAAGGGAGGGAGAAAGAGAGGGAGAGAAACACCAATATGTGGGTGCCTCTTGCACACCCCAGCTGGGGTCCTGGCCCACAGCCCAGGCATGTGCCCTGACTGGGAACTGAACTGGCTACCCTTTGGTTCTCAGGCCAGTACTCAATCCCCTAAGCCACACCAGCCAGGGGATGCTACAAGAATTTTTAAAACATGTGATGCCTGACTATTTAGTCAGGGGCATTTATCTCTTTTCTCTTAGACTGCCAAATAAAAAAAAAAATGACAACAACCAATACAACAATAGATATCTAATGTGAATAGAAATTATACCTATATTTGTCAGATAATCAAAAAATATAACATATTTTTTGGCATGCTACAGGATTTTAGTAATTAGTTTATGTGTGCCATGAGGTGAAAAAGGTTGAAAATCACTGGGATAGGGTATGGGATATTTGCTTGAGATGGTTGTAAAAATAATCTAAATGGAGCCAATTTGCATGTGGGTCAGTGCTGCCAGTGCAAAGGCACTGTCTTATATGTTCTACTCTTCAAATCCTTGAAATGTTAAAACAGACAAAACAATATTTGGACTGGGCTAAAGCAACATTGTATCTCAAACAACTGTTTCTAGATAAGAAGAAAGCAGATAGTATGACTACAGGACTGAAAAACATGTTTTAGAATTAGTATCGCTGTATTAGCTCATCTGCCCTATAGAAATTCCTTCTATTTATGTAATTGTTTCCCTTCCCTTTCTCATAAATACCCCTTCCCTTCACCTCCTATTTGGGTTTCTTCCTAAATCAGTGCTTCCTGAACAGCTAATGTCAAATGCTATCACTTTGGCCTATTATTATTATTAGTTTCAAATTATAAGAGAAAGTTTATTTAGAAAGATACAAAGGCAGTAGAAGTGAGCCCACTGGGCTGTGTGGACTCAGAAAACAAGTTACAGAGGCAGAAGGAGGGCCCTTGGATCTTAGGACAGAGAAAGGCAAAGGTGACTTGCCTGGGACAAAGATGATGGGGAAGGGAAAGGCTTGGGCCTGCTCTTAAAAGGGAGCCCACTGGCCTCTTATGTTTAAGTTAACGGGGCCTAAAGACATATACTGTATTTCGCCGTGCGAACACCCACGTTTTTGGCCTAAACTTCGGGGGGAAAATCTTTTAATTTTTTAATTCAATTTTTACTTATTTATATTTAGAAACAAAACCGATTATCATATTCTAGGGTATTATTTTGCGTATGGTATCATTATTGCTTTATAGAGTTACACTTATAATACATAACATAAATAAAATAATTAAAAACATTTATATAGATATGGAATTAGTACTACCCATGTATAATATGCATCCTTATTTTTCTCTCAAAAAATTGGGCCAAAAAAGTGCATGTTATACACAGTAAAACATGGTAACAGACATTTTATATTTTTGACCATTAAGCATCTGCTGCATACCAGTGTTCATAGTGCAGCAGAAGCACACAAACATACAACACCTGAATCTGCACCCTTTAAAGGTCAAAACCTGCAAGGAAAGCAGTAAGACATGTAAACAAACCAAGGTGTGGGGAAGGACAGAATCCAAGGTAGGATTTGATACAATCTACAGCCTGATCCCTCTTGTTGGCTAGACCAAGATAAAGATGTGGTTTGAGAAGATCTCCTGGGCCTAGTAGGGTAACCTCCTCTCTGGGCCATTGGCGAATCTGAGATTAAAGAGATTGGGGGTTCAACAGATTATGTAGAACATTGGTTGCTGAGCTTGAATTCATAAAATATGATTGTGTAGTTCTGAAGGTTATACCACCTGGCCAAGGAGGGGTTTGGTAAACTGTCCTTGCCTGTCACATAACAGTACATTTCTTTGGTGACCAGAATGTTTATATACACTGCAGACCCTTCCCCTATAATGCTGTAGAAACACTACAGAAGATTGAGACTTGTCCCCGAATTTTCTTTTTGTAAATATACTGCAGATCGCCTAGTGTTTGTTTACGTACACTAACTTTAAATAGTCTATTAAAATGAATTGATTAAGTTTGCGCTTTCTTAGATACAATGTTCTAATCTTATGTTTTATGTAAACTGGATTGGATTCAGGGTGTTAAAAAAGTACTTTTCAGCAATCAAATTGGATAGATATTTCCTCAGGCTGATTTTAACCTATAACTACTCTTATCCATCATTTAATATCATACTTTTGCCGTTTCCATTGTTTATGTTCTCACTACTAAGATCACTAAGATTTACTTTAGATCATCCTGTTATCTTTGCTAAAATTACTGGATGAATAAGGATAGTTGTAGTAGTAATAATAATAATAATAAACTAATAATAACAATAATGATAAAATAAAGCATTCATTTGGCATGGGGCTCTGTTCTTTAAATATGATATATATTACCTTTTCCTTTATTTATTGTCTTTACTCTTAAATTCCTAACACTAGAACCATTTTGACACCTAATTGATGCTCAATTATATTTCTTTTTTAAGAAAATATATATTTATTTGTGGACAGATGGGAAGGGAGGGAGATGGGAAGGGAGGGAGAAAGAGAAGGAGAGAAACATCAATGTGTGGTTAACTCTTACATGCCCCTAACTAGAGACCTGACCTGAAACCCATGCATGTGACCTGACTGGGAATCAAACCAGCGACTCTTTGGTTGCAGGCCGGTGTTCAACCCACTGAGACACACCAGCCAGGGCTCAAAAATATTTCTTATGTGAATGAGATAGAAACAGGGTTGGGAAAGAGTGGCTTGGGCCATGGTAATGGGTAAAGTGGCAAGCAGGAATGATTAGAATTTAGGTGAGTAGAAAAAGGTGGCTATTCCAATAGCTAAGCAAGGGCCATTTATTTGTGATTTTATGTGAAGCTGGTTAAAACTGTAAAACTGGAAGAGGAAATGGCTAAATTCTCACAAAGAGGTTATATTGTATAATTTTATTACATAAGCCTTCTCTGGTTATCGGTATTGCTTGCATCCAGTATTGTGAAATCAAGGGATTCTGTTTTCCCATTTCATCCTACCCTTTGTTTGTGTCCAGGATCCAGGAATTTCTTCTTCTAGAACTTTCACTTTCTCTCCATCTGGTCCTAGATTTAGACCGCTAATATATTTTCCCAAATCCTGTAACCTCCAGGCCGGCAACGTTGCTAGCGTCCACCCAATTTCCTGTGCCCAGTAAGCAACTCAGACACACTCATTTAATTTTTCTTCTGGGGTCGCACGATCTAAGGTTTAAATGTTTCTCTTTTTAAACCTCTCAAGGTGTGCTGCAGACCCAAACGGGAATGGTGTTGCAGATACCTGGGCTGGGGTCGGGGAGGGGGGTGGGATGGGAAGGAAAGTTGGCGGGCCGCCAGCGGATGGCGGGCGAGGTTTCTTCCTAGCTTCCAGCCTCTAACCTTCCTGCACAGGTTTCCTTCTTGCCGGAAAACCGGTCTCTGAGGACGGGAATGAATTGCTGGAAGTGGGTGGGGCGTGAGAAAGGGTGACGCGCATGGAGGCGGGGACTTGGAGGGTAGGACCGAGCAGAAAAAATTCAGATTTACAGCACGGTTTCAGAAGACTGAATCGGGGTGTTATCACCATGGAAACGGGGCCGGCCCTCGTGCTTGGCTGCCATTGGCTGGTACTCCCGGGCCTGGGATATAAACCAGCACCCGGCTTGCAGTGCACTAACTGTGGGGACCCGACCTGAGACGGCAGCTCAGTTCTGCGGGGCAGAACCCTGCGAGGAAGGGGAGGTTCCTCGAGAGGGCGTCACCGGGACCATGGAGAAACGGTGAGGGGGCGCCAGGCCCGGGGAACCTCGGAGGACTGTGGGGAGGGGAAGTGGCTCTCACCAAGACCTGGAAACCTGGTACTCTGGATAGCTGTGCCTGGGAGAGGTAGCGAGTGCCCTAGAAAGGAGAGGCCTGGCGCGGAGCCCGGACCCCCGAGCCAGGGCCGAAGCGGCAGAGCAGCGCTGCGGCCCCCGCCGCTAGGGGCGCACGTGGGAATCGAGTTGTAGTGGCGCCACCAGAGCAGGAAGGGGACGGGTTAGTATATAGTGTAGTCTACTCGGAAAGGGAGCCATTGTGTGTGTGTGCGCGCGCGATTTCGGGGTGTTAGTGTAGAGGGAGGCATGCACCCCCTCCCCTCAGGGAAGAGGTTATTCCACCCCTTGTGTGTTCTTCACGGAATTCCCATTGTAGAGGCTAGGTAAAGCTGTAAGGTGCCTTTTGTGCCCATATCTAGAGTTCCTCCTTCAGAGGAGATATAGCTCACGTCCCTCGCTAACATCTATTCCCTCCAAATTGGAGATCCAGTTAAGTTGGGGATGGAGTCTCCGTGGAGAGAAGGAAATCCTTATTTAGCGAACTGAGCAACAGAACCTGCCCACTGTTAGGGGTGGTCGGTGACGTGGGCTGTGAAAGAATTCGCAGAGAAGAAAGTGTCTCTAAGAGAATAATGTTTTTATTCACTCTCCGAAGGAGAGGGGCGTGGTGTGGAGAGATAGACCAGCGTTGAGGGGTGGGGGCTTTGAGCTTGTGTTGGATTATAATTGGATTAAAAAGGGTGGGCGGAGGTGTTGTGTGGCCCCTGAGCTGTTGTGGGGAGGCTACAATTTGTTCCCAAGTTATCTTCTGCCGGTGGCTGTTCTTGCTTTCCCGTAATTTCCAGTCCTGGGGACATAAACTATGAAAAGTAAAATGGCCGTCATGTTTTAACAAGGTCACAGGCTGGCTAGGCAAATGGTGCCACAGCAGCAATGGGGTTGACTTTATCCTTTCACCCACCTCACAGCTTTGAGAACCCTTATCTCTGCTTTGGTCCTGGAAATCATAGTGCAAGTCTCCAGTGTTAGGGATCATTGGCTTTTGGGTGACCAGGGATACGGGGTGTTCTTGGGGGACTGATGGCCAATTAGGATGTACTATATGCTGTCCAGGGTTTCACGCGTCTTTCATTTCCTTTGCAGCTTTTGGGGATGCTAACTGATGAACTTTGTATGATTTTATTGCTTCTCTTCTCTACTGTCCTATGGTCCCAGCTCTATTGTCCTCACCCCATCCCTTATCCAGTTATTTTCCTGAGGGTAGCCTGGTGTAGTGCAGTCATCTTGGTCTCAGAGGCCCTGCATTTGAAGGATAGGATTTTCCTCTAGAAGCTCAGTTAGTTGTGTTCAACTCTGTTTAATTCCCCCCACGCCCTCAGTGTTTGGTCTTTCCAGATGGGTGTGAGAATTGGACTGGACTTGTGAGAAAGATTCTAGGTTGATTGGTGTGTGTGTGTGGGTGAGATGTATGAGTTCTGGGTTAGTGTATGTCTTACCCATTATCCTTAGGTTTCTGAAGGGCAAAGACTTTGGTGAAGAAAAGGGAAGGTAGCAGAAGGCAGAGAGAAGAACATAGCAAGGGAGAAAGCGGGACAAAGATTCAAGAGCAGGGTAGCTGAACCATGATTTATGGGGTCCTGGGTCTTTGGAGCTTATTAGCAACAAGATTTTAATTAATTTTCAAACTGAGCCAATAAGGTAGGTAGGGCCCCTTACCCTCCTTGATTTGATTGTTTCAACTGTACTTCTGTAGACTCTGGTCCCTTCCTCTCTAAATCTTTGTCATAAGAAGAGATATTAAACCTAACAGTTATAGCAAAATGAGTTGGGGCTGGTGGTGAAACATTAACTTTTGTCAGGCTCTGGAATGAATTTCATGTCAGACTTTCAGTGGGTGGGTGGGTGGGTGAGCTTAGTGTGGCCTTTTCTAAAAGACAGGAGCCTCAGCTCCAGGGCAGCTCTTTGGCTGGTTTCCCTGTCCCCTGCCACCTTGGCATCCTTGTTGGCCTTTCTATAGTAAAGGTCTTAGTCTGTGATGCCCTTGGAGTGGGAATAAAACTCAATTTGATTTTTCTTTTTTTCCGTAGATTCACGTATGAAGAGTACCAGAACACTGCAGAATGGCTTCTGTCCCGCACCAAGCATCGACCTCAAGTGGCGGTGATCTGTGGTTCTGGCTTAGGAGGTCTGGCTAATAAATTAACTCAGACCCAGAGCTTTGACTACAGTGAGATACCAAACTTTCTGCAAAGTACAGGTACTGGCAAGGAGGAGAGAGGAGTGGGACTGAGGGCTAGTGATGGGATTCTGATGGGAGGACAGTGCTTCTCTACCCAGACCTGTTATCCTCTATAGCAGTGGACTAAAGACAACTGTTGTAAGAGAGGAAAATAAACCACCTGAGCAGATTGACATTAGAATGGAATTCTCCTAAAAGAAATTTCATAATACACAGGGCATGTGTATATCAATGGTACTATGTGATGCCATATTTCGTATGCTTTAATGACTCATAGCCCCTTAAGTCCTACAACACCTCCCCCATACACACCGTGGTCACCACAAAGTCATACTCCTATCCTATGCCTATCACTCTGCAGCTTAAATGGAAAAAGCAGTGCCTGTAACCTCCTGTGACAAAGGCAGGCCTCACTTGTCTTGTGTCCTCCCGCCATTTGTAATCTCCCCAGCGCTAGCTTCAGTTCTGGGATAAGGCTCATGCTAGTGAACAGCAACAAATGACTACAAAGACTGCCATGTTCATGCAAACAAATAATCCAGAATACACAGAGCCTAACACTGACATACTGCCTTCTGGATGGGGAAAGGGCAAATGTCCCCTGTGCACAGTGGAGTTCTGAAAGACCTGAGGATAATATTCCCAGCATCCTAATAGCAGCTGGAAAGTGCTATAGCTAAGGCTTAAAAAAGGGCCGGGTTCAAGTAAAGGGCAAAGTTAGCTTATTTGATTTACTTATTAGTTTCTCAGGTAATTAACTTCCCTTGTTTAATACTTTTTTAGACTTCTACCTTCCTTCCTCTTTCCCCTGGAGAGTTAGAACTTTTAACAGATTTTTCAGGTATTTTTCAAACCCTTTAAAGCAAGACTGGGAGACCAGAGCAGGGAGGTGGAGATGGGGTTTGGAGAAGGAAATACTGAAAAGAGATGGAGAGCAAAATTTTTAAGAGAGATAGCAGTGACTGACGTTGGCTCCAACTGCCACCTCTAAGGCTGCCCGCCCCCACCCCCTCTGCGATGAGGGCATTGCACTGAGTTATAAGCAGATCGTTGGCTTTGTCTGCCACTCCTACCCACCCAGTGCCACCCTGTGATAGCAGCACTTGCACTAAATGATAAGTAGATTAATTTTTTAAGCATATCACCTTATTTTTTATACTCCTTGAGTTTTCCTAAATGTCACTTCTGTTCTACTACTAGTAATGAAAGAAAGAAAGAAAGAAACTCTATTTCTGAGTATCTCTCAGCTCTTCTGTTGGTTTTGGTTCCTTTCCCAGACCATCCATTCCTTAAAGGATAAGTCAGCCATGTCTATTAGCGGAGAAATGCCAGATAAAGGAAATGGTAATAATGGTTATTACATCTGTGTGGGGAGTTATCTTTGCATTCCCAGGCCCCTGTGTGCTCCATCATGGGCAGGTATTGCCACAGGATTGTTTTGTGGGTCCTAATGGAGAAGACTTGTAGGGGTCTAAACTCAGCCCCCTGTTCTTACTGAGTAGCCTCTTTAGGAAGCAGGATGTACCATGAGCTCCCTTTCGGAAGTGAGGATACATAGTTTAGTTAGGGTAATAGGTAGGAATACACATTTTGAAAACTTTGGAAATTTTTTGAAAAGTGGTCTATAATTATTGCATTCATTATTACCCACTTTTTTTTTCTCACTTTTAGTCTCTTACAGTATGGCTTTCTCATTCTTTTGTATTAGTGCCAGGTCATGCTGGTCGACTTGTGTTCGGGTTCCTGAATGGCAGAGCCTGTGTGATGATGCAGGGCAGGTTCCACATGTATGAAGGCTACCCACTCTGGAAGGTAAATTAGGGGCATAAGTCTGGTTGGAACTGGGAGAACGGGTAGAGAACTCTATCCCATTTTATTGCCTATTTCGGCCAGATAGAGTGGGTAGAGTTTTGGTTCCCTCCTAGCATGCATATCTGCATAGTGGATTGGTGAAATTTTAAAGACCACTTTCTGATCTTCTGCTTCTAAGGTGACATTCCCAGTGAGGGTTTTCCACCTTCTGGGTGTGGATACCCTAGTGGTCACCAATGCAGCTGGAGGGCTCAACCCCAAGTTTGAGGTTGGAGATGTCATGCTGATCCGTGATCACATCAACCTACCTGGTTTCTGCGGTCAGAACCCTCTCATAGGGCCCAATGATGAAAGGTACTTCCTTTGCTCCTTTGTTTACAGATGGGAGGTTTAAGGACTTGTCTGGAAGTGAGGACAGAGCTCACTGTATTCCATTAATCTGAGCTAATACAACCTGTGCCCTAGATTTGGAGTTCGTTTTCCTGCCATGTCTGATGCCTACGACCGGGAGATGAGACAGAAGGCTCACTGTACCTGGAAACAAATGGGGGAGCAGAGGGAGCTACAGGAAGGCACCTACGTTATGCTGGCAGGCCCCAGCTTTGAGACTGTGGCAGAGAGTCGTATGCTGAAGAACCTGGGTGCTGATGCTGTTGGTGAGAAGGGGTACTTGGCTAGAGTCCTGAAGAGGGAGGGATCTGGTAAAACAGAGATGGGAAGTAGTAAAAGAGTATAGACCTGAGAGTGGATTGATAGAAGATCTGACTTAAGGAAAATTGAATTTCTAGAAAGTAATTTCTAGAAAGATATTAAAGGTGGTGAGGTTTGGTGTGTTGTGACATCAGACCTCTCCACTCAGCACCAAGGGCTTTAATAGCTATAATGCTAATGACCTACACTTGATTTGATAACTGTTTCTAAGGATTATTTTAACAAATGTCATAGCCACTCCTGAACCTCTGGCTGGAAGATGCAGCTACATCATTAGAACTGACTTCAGAATTACTACAGTTACAAAAATAAAGTATTGCAATGTTAACATTGACAAGAAATGTGTAAGGCCCTCTGAAGCCCTACTCTTTAGGAATACAGAACAACCTAAGCTCAACACTAATTTAGCTGCTTGGTTGTTTTTTGGAAATTTTAACAATGTTTACTATAGTGCTCATTAAAAATTTAACATGAAATATTGTGGGGTGAACCAAAAGTGATAATTTGAGGAAACTATAGTGTTTACATTGTAAAAGAAGAAAAAAATGAAAAGGTTAAAAATTAACCAAGTATAAAATGTAAGAATTAACAAACCTGCCCTAACCAGTGTGGCACAGTTGGTTGGGCGTCGTCCTGCGGTTGCTTGTTCAATTCCAGGTCAGGGCACTTGCCTGGGTCACAGATTTGGTCCACGGTTGGGCATGCAGCAATTAATGTTTCTCTCTCACATCAATGTTTCTCTCCCTCTCTTTCTCCCTCCCTTCCTTCTTTTTAAAAATAAGTAAATAAAATATTTTTTAATAAAGAGTTAACAGACCTTAGAATAAACCCAAAGGCATCCCATATTTAGTTTAAAACTTCAAAAACATTTAGGTATTCAGACTTAATCACATAACCTATAGAATTCTCATTCCACAATTCCAGGTTAATCATTTTCAACTAATTCCTTTATTGTCTTCACAAAGTCCTGAATAAGAGATTTGCTTTAGATTAATAAAGTAGGTTAACTGGGTCAGTTGGACCGAGTTAACCTGTGAGCCAAAGTTTAGTCCAGATTAAGAACTCCCTTGTAAAATACTTTGGTCATATCCATATTGATGCCTGGATAATGTTTACTTAAATGACTTATTTATATTTTACCACTTCCTCTTTTTCTTCTCATTGCACAGTTAGCGTCTGATCCTTTAGGTCTATTCAAGAATCTGTAAGGTTTTTTTAATAAAGCTATGTTGATATTCTAATACATGACACAAAAACTTACCTAGTAAATTCTTTTTTAAAATTGAATTCATTGGGGTAACATTGGTTAATACAATTATAGGTTTCCAGTGTACAATTCTACAGTACATCATCTGTATATTGTATTGTGTGTTCATCACTCCAAGTCAAGTCTCCTTCCATCACCATTTATCCCTGCTTTACCTTCTTTACCTCCACCCTCCCGCACCCCCACCTCCGGTACCTTCTTTACCTCCACCCTCCCACACCCCCACCTCCGGTTTTCTTAGATGTTAAATTGTCAATGATGTAATGGATGGAGATTAGGTTAAAGGGTGAGGAAAAGAGTCATTTGAGGATCGTGACACCTGGCTTTCCTTTCTATCAGGCATGAGCACGGTACCAGAAGTTATAGTTGCAAGGCACTGTGGACTTCGAGTCTTTGGCTTCTCCCTCATCACTAACAAAGTCATCACGGATTATGAAAGCCGGGAGAAAGCCAACCATGAGGAAGTACTGAATACTGGGAAACAAGCTGCGCAGAAATTGGAACAGTTTGTCTTCTGTCTTATGGCTAGCCTGCCACTGCCTCGCCATGCCAATTAACCAGCCCTGGGGTGGTCTGGCCTCTACCTTATGGGACCCAAGTAGCTGCTACCTACTTTAGACCGTTGCTGGGGTGACATGCCTCTAGCCTTAGGTAGTAGCAGAAAAGAGGAAGATCCCTATCCTTTACTTCCCCTACTTCTTCCATAAGACCCTTCTGGTGCCTAGTCCTCTTTTGCTCAATTGTCTTCTCAAAACAGTTCTGCAACACCCCCGCACCCCCCGCCCCGCTTTATTTCCCAAAAGCCGGAGCCCAAGCCAAGCCCTACTACACATCCATGAATGTTCTCAGGACTTAACTTGGGTCACTGAACTTCACACAGCAATAGTTGCTGCTAGCTTTTTGAAATGATGCTCTCACATTCCTGGGGACTCAGTTTTATTTCCCCCAAAGTCCTGGAGACCGCACAGAGACTAGCTCAATACCTCTTGGACTTTAATACTGTCATACTTTGAGAGTAAAGAGACGAAATTACTCATTTTGCAATTGGATAAGGCTAGGGCACAGGACAAGATTGGCAGAAAAGCCTGTGAGACCACATATATTGTGTGACCATCTGCTTCTCAGACAAGTAGTTAAGAACTGAGACATGTGGTATGTATAGTCAGGAAGAGCTAAAGAAGAGGCAAGATGGTGAAAACAGACAAAGATGTTAGAAAAGGATAAGGAAGGGCTGGGTCATGGTATATAATGGCCACTTTGCTCAGGCCAGTCTTGCCTGTGTTCCTTGCCTTCGGATTGTTTTCCTGTCCACACTCAAGAATATCTGAACTAGTTCACTGATTTCCACTTTTGTTCCTTCTGTTTCATTGTGCCTGTTCCTTGTTAAGCCCTAGTTATATTTCCTCTTGATTTTCTTTTCTTCGGTACTCTAACTTCTTTCATAATTAATAGCAATCATGCTCTTTCTGAACTCCATTCTGACAACACAGTGGCAAAAACCCCTTTATCTGCTGCCAGCCTCTTTGCTGCTGATTCGAGTTCTTTCAGCCCCAGGCAGCCTGTGACATTGGCTCGTATTCAACTTTAAGCACTTTCTTTCCCCTTATTGCTTCTGTTCTGGGCTCTAGTCTTTCTCTTCATTTTGGCTTGGTCGGAACCTCCCTGTGATGCTGCAGCCAGCCATGGCCCTTCGTTCATGGCTCCTGCACTCTGTGTTTATCAACTTGCATTCAGCTGGCCAGCATGTCTGAAACCACACCATCCTCTCAGGCCTATGTGCCTTTTGAGAAAGAATGGTACTGGATGAGCCTCTAATGGTGACATTTCAAGTATTAGTATAATATGGAAGAAGCAGTTTGGATTACTCGACCTCTGTAGCTGAGCCCAGCACAAAGAAAAAACTTCCTGGAGTGGCTCTACTACCACTCTCCATCAGTGCCTGTACTTTCCACCCAGCTCTGCAGCCCCACCCGAAGCTTGGTGCTCTGTGAGCACCATCATTTGTCTCTGAGAGACCTGGTGTAGAGGGAAGCACTGTCAGGCCTTTTGGATACACATACAACCATAACTTGTTCATCTAAGGAGGCACCTTATAAGCATTGCTTTCTAATCAAGTTATCGCCTCATGACACTCAGCTAAGATAATGTTAGGAATATAAAAATGGTCATTCCTCAAGTGCCTAACAGTCTTTAAAAAAATTTATTTTTCAGTTATAGTCAACATCTAACACTTTTATATTAGTTTCAGGTTTCATATATATATGTGTGTGTGTATGCATGTGTGTATGTATATATATATAATATATATATATATATATATATATATATATTTCAGGTTTTGTATTAGTTTCGGATTAGTATCACACAGTGGCCAGATAACCATAGAATTTATAAAGTGATCCCCCTAATAATACAAGTATCTACCTGGCATCATACATAGTTATCACAATATTTGTACTTGTCACCTCTTTCACACAGTCCCCTCTCCCCTCTGACAACCATGAATTTATTCTCTTATCTGTGAGTCTGCTTCCACTTTGTTTGCTTATTTTGTTTTTTAGATTCCAAATAAAACTGAAATCATGGTATTTGTCTCTGCATCATTTCACTTAGCCTAATGGCCTTTGTCAATGTTGTTGCAAATAATAAGATTTCATTCTTTTTTATAAGGGCCTTACAATCTTAAGGGAGATACATGTGTAAAACCATTAACTATTAATCTAAGACAGTATAAAATAGGTACATGTCACATGTGATGGGATCCCAAAGGATGGACAGATTAATACACATTGTACCACAAGGATTGGTTGTTTAAGGAAAGTTTTAAACTTTGAGCTTAGTCTTCAAGGGTGGAAGGGAGGAAGAGGATTTCACACCAGGGTGAGAAAAGCACAGAACCATAAAAAGTACTAGACATGTTAATGGGTCATTGTCACAACAGGCGATGAACAGGACAAGAGGGGCTCTACTGAGACATGGCAGACATGGGGGTCAGAAGAGGCCTGCACTTGGTGCTTGGCTTTCTTACCCCTGATCTGCCTTGGTGGGATAGGTCCAGAACCAGAATGGTGCCACCTGAAAAATGTGAGAGATGATTATTTAAGGGCATTTCTAGCTTATATTTAGTAGAGGGTGTTGTGTTTTATAACAATACTAGGTTCAAGAAGAAAATTACACATTTGATGTCCTAATTTGAAAGTCTAATTTCTTAGTTCTAACTCACAAAATGTAGGACTCGTCTACTTTATGGGTGTATATGTACCTCAAATGTATCTGTTACTATATTCATGTTAGAGCACTAAATATACCCCTAAAGCAACAGAAAAATTGTGCATCCTTTATAATACAAACTAAGAGGTTTGACAAGGAAAGCTACAGGCAAGTGATAATCACTTAATTTTAGGTAATGTTAATTTAAAGTTAATTCACAGGGATTTTAGGTTTGAGGGGTATGGGTTGGGGAGAGAACATGAACACAAAGTGTCTTCAATTTCTATTTTAAAACATCTTTACTGAGATATGATTCACATATAATAAACTTCACCCTTTTAAAGTATGTAGATCAATAATTTTTGGTATATTCACAGGTAAGTGCAATCATCACAGTCAATTTTAGAACATTTTCATCACCTGAAAAGGAAACCTTGTACCTCTTAGCTGTCATTCTGCACCCCCATCTCCCTAGTCCAAGCAACCACTAATGTACTTTCTGTCTTTATAGATGGAACTATTTTGGACTTTCATGTGAATGGAATACCATATGGAATCTTACAGAGTTTTGTGACTGTCTTCTTTCACTGAGCATAATGTTTTCAAGGTTCATCCAAGTTGTAGCATGTATTAGTACTTCCTTTTTATAACCAAATAATAATATTCCATTGTATGGGTACACCACATTTTGTGTATCCAGTGCCTTCAATTTCCAAATGCCAAATAATCCAGCCCAAACTGAATGTATCAGTTTAGGTGACCAGGAGAAAAAAGGCGCAAAGTCAAGGGGGAGATATCTGGGAGGGCCACCTAAAGAAGGATTCTTCTTAAAAATAAAAAATAAAAAAAATTTAAAAAAAAGAAGGATTCTTCTTGAAAAGACCTGGTATTGAGACTATTCTCCGGAGGAGCCTGCAGAATGTCTGCAAAATGGATTGTTTTTCTTGAATCTCAGGATAGGTGTCAAAACACATTCCATTAAGTTAGGGTTACTTCCCTGACCCTGTCATGCCCATTTTTTATCAACATCAATAATGTTTATTAATCATGTACTTTAAATAGAACATTGCCTTAAAACCATACCATAAATTGATAATTAGACAAAGTGTTTGTAATCTGGATGGGAGACAGAATATATGTATGAAAAAAGGAAAAACAAGCCTTTAATTAGTTGTGCCCTCTATGCCTACTTGTAGTCTTTTCATGTTATATTGTCATTGGTTAGAATTGGCTTCTACCACCGAACTATGAATAAGAGGAACTAACTTTTTGAAAAAAGAATGCGCTAGTGTGTAAAAAGTAGCATGTACTAAGTGTCAGTGATGGCTTGTGCTACAAGAATTCAGAGGAGGAAACCGACAGGGGGGATGGGGAGTGGGAAAAAGATTGTTAGACTTGAGTTAGGTCCTACCAGAAGAAAGGTGAAGAGGATTGGCAGAAGGCACTATGTGCAGGTGAATTCAGGAATGTTTCATCAGTTAACAGATTGAAATGGTTAAACTGAAGGAATCATGAATGGCAACAGTGGGAGGTGAGGTGGAGAGGGACTACATTGTTTAGGGCTCTGACTCCAGGCTGAGGAGTAAGTACTTTATTCTTGAGACAAGAATGCCAGTCATTGAAGGATTTTAAACTTAGGGCTGACAAATGAAAAACTGTCATATTCTGATGAATTGAAGTTTAACTGCCAGGCTTGTTTTCATGGTAGATTACTTTCACCCCAAAATAGCTGTATAGAATAGCATAATTGGTGGTGTTAAGTATTTATTTTTAATCAGGTCGGGGTTTTCTGTAGTGTCTTAAAGAATATTCTGTTATAAAATAAAATGTGAAGGCAAAGTGTAAGCTTTTAGAAATGAAAATGTATATTCAAGTTAAATTAATATTTTTCCGTGTTTTTTTAGATTAAAATTTTGACTCGGTGATATAACTACATAATTAAAAAATTAAGCAACATTAAATATATACAGTGAAAAATTTTACCTTCATCCTGTTCTCCATCTGCCCTTTCTGCCTCACCTTGCTGGTAACTGCTTTCATTAGTTTCTTGTGTGCTCTTCCAGGATTTATATAAATATGAACAAATAAAAATATATATTCTTATTTTTTTCTCCTCTTACTACTATACACAGAAGGTAGCATGCTATATGTACTGCTCTGCATCTTGCTATTTTATTTTATCTTACTATAGCTTGGAGATCTTTTTACATCAATAAATTAGTGTGCTTTCTTGATGAGTTAGGCCAATCCTGTTACCTCATATTTTTTAGAAGCAAAGGAAGAATATGGTCTTATATTTTTGAAAAGTCATTTCCCACTTTGGGCAAGATTAATAAACTGCAAGATTATTTGTTTGTTGATTACTAAGAGGAATACAAAGAGAATGCGTTAACTGATGCCCCTTTAAAGCCAGAAGGTGGGGAGACTAGAACCATTCATTCTGTGCTGTGCCTTCCGTATAAATTGACTTGGCTGAGATTTGCTTTGCCTTTCTCTTTGTAAATAGGCCTCTGATTTTCATAATTACTTTTTGCTTCTGAAAGACATCTTTTGAACAAACACTGGCTATCTGCCTACTTTTTCTATCATCATAAATTTGAAGAAAAATGGAAAATTTCCTAAATTTTGGCCTAAATTACGCTTGATGTTTGGGATTAATCTGCCTTTATTCTCTTGTATTTAGGTCAAATAACCCCATCCTCCTATCAGGTTTTCACTTTCACTTCCATTCTGAATTTGTTCATTTTAGGAAGCTTACTTTGCCTCACTTGTCAGACTCTTTCTTTTTGCTTGTTTTCTTTTCTTCTTTCTGTTATTCACGTTTCGTATGCCATTTTGCTTGTTAGCTATTTGACTTTGACCTTAGTCTTTCCTTTTCCTATTTTATTTTGCATATTTCTACCTGAGCTACTATAATTTTATAATGAAAGATTAGTAGGAATATAATATTAATTTATGTATAGCCCAACCTGTTCTAGTTCTATCAAGTTCTTCTTACCATCAAAGGTTGTCTAAGGTCTATTCTGGTTCATAATATATATTCTCACTGCCCCCGTGCCCCCAAATAATAATATATAGCTACTGCCACTGTTAGCATCCCACAAATCCATCAAACAAAGTATGAAAATATTTTCCACTAGGGAATAACGACACTTGGCACAGTGGTTGTCTTTGATATGCTTGCTTTGGAGGAAGGAAGGTATTCATTCAGGATATCTACAGATATGATGCCAGGGATCCTGTGAAGCCCCTGAAATGCAAGATTATGTGTGTGTCTGTCTAAATTTGGGGGGACAGGAGAAAGTTACTAGGTTTCCATGGGTGCTTACTCTTCCAACTATCCCTCTTCTTCACCAATGGATAGAAACGACACATTTTTTAAAAATGAAGATGGATTGCCCTGGCTGGCATAGCTCAGTGGATTGAGCATGGGCTGTGAACCAAAGCATTGCAGGTTCAATTCCCAGTCAGGGCACATGCCTGGGTTGCAGGCCACGGCCCCCAGCAACCGCACATTGATGTTTGTCTCTCTCTCTCTCTTTCTCCCTCCCTTCCCTCTCTAAAAATAAATAAATAAAATCTTTTAAAAAATGAAGATGGAATTATGATAACAGCAATTTTGGGTATTTTCTGCCAATTTTCTTTTTTTTGTCTTTTTTTTCTAATTTTTACATTTTTTACAGCTGCCCTGTTTCTAAAATATTTTCTGTTTGTTGACTCTACACTTTAGGATAGCTCTATGGCTGGTCTGAGGACTTATTAGCAAAACTCCCAAAGATCTAGGACACTGATCTTTGTTATATTTCCACAATATGGGTTCAGCAATGTCCTCAGACCCAAATATATCAGCCTGGACAGTCTGAAAGAGATGCCTTAGAGAACCTAACTGTACCCTGTGATAGTATTGTGCAGTGTATAAGCCTCAGACACATGAGGTGCCTCTGCCTAAGGAAGGGCTATACTTTTGCTTACGAGTACGGGCAGGCTAGGCTGAGAGACACTAGATTTCCACAGTCTAGGTGACTCTCACTTACTTAGAGTTTTCAGAACAGTGCACTCTTCTGGTGCAGGTGTTTGAGCCAGGACGTCTGTACAGCGATCTGAGCTGGAAAATTTATTCCTCAGTCTGAGTCAACTCACCTTGTTTTGTGCTTTGTGGATACATAACACTGTTTGATTTATTCAAGTGTTGTCTATGTTAGGTCTTGTCGTCAATCTGTACCTAGTATTGACATTTTTCAACAGAGTGGGCACTTAGAAAATCGTAACATTTACTTGACAACATTGTATTGCATTTATGTTTGTCCATTTTTTTCCATTTATTTTGAACTTTGTCCTTTGATAATCAGATCTATTAAGTCTTATATAGAAACGGTGTGTGTGCATATACATATGCAATGCAAAACCCAAGATTCTCAACTTGTTAACTCTATGAAACATTGAGAAAGCTTGAAGCTTTTCATTATCTCAGACACAACACCTGTAACGTATATTTTTCTAGGCTGCTGAGCAGAGATGAACACATGAGGAGGGTATGTTTATTCCATTTACTTTACAACTGTTCTGGAGATTGGGAATGCAGGAAAGAACAGAAAATGTCCCTGCCTTCATGGGGTTCACCTTAAATTGAGAGAGTCAGATTATAAATAAATATAAATGAGAAAACAAGTAAGGTAATGATAAGTGTTAAGGAAAATATGAAAGGGGTGGGAAAGTAATAGAGAAAGAAAGGCAATTTAAAACTACAATGAGAGTCACATTCATTGTAAGGTCTATAATAGATAGGACAGACATTAACGAATGTTGGCAAGGACAGAGAGAAACAGAGACCTCAAACATTACTGATGGCAATGTAAAATGATGTAGCCACTTTGGAAAACAGTCTGGCAGTTTCTCAAAAAGTTAAGCATAAATCAACCACATAATCCAGCAATTCTACAGTAGCTAGAGAAATAAAAACATTTGATTTTCTACAAAGCTGTCAGTGAGGCTTCTTTTAAAAGGTCCATCAGCCTTGGCTGGTGTGGCCCAGAGGGTCACTGGTTTTGATTCTCAGTCAGGGCACGAGCCTGGGTTGTGGGCTTGATGGCCAGCAGGGGGTACATGAGAGGCAACCGCACATTGATGTTTCTCTCCCTCTCTTTCTCCCCTCTCTTCTCCTCTCTAAAAATAAATAAATAAAATCTTTAAAAACATAAATAAAAGATCAATCAGCTAAAAACCCTTTTACTAACTCACTAAAAAGTGAGTTATTTCAAAAAGGCTGGCTCAGGGAAGGCCTTCTTGAGGGGCTGACATGTGGACAGAGGCCTGAATTAATGAGGAATGAGTAATCCAATGATTAGGGAAGAGTGTTCAAGCAGAAGGCATAGCTAGCATAAAGGTTTGGCAAGAGCAAGGAAGCTAATGTTATCAGAGTAGAGTGAACAGTAGGAATAGTGGTGGGAGATAAGGTTGGTTAGGTAGTCAGGTGTTGTAAGTCATGGTAAAACATTTTGGGTTTTATTTTGGGCATGAAAATAGTCTACTGAAAGGATTTTTAACTGATTGACCTTCTAAAAGAAGCCTTACTGGCTGCTTTGTAGAAAATCAATGGTATGAGGCAAAAATGGAAGTAGGGAGATCAAATAGAAGAACACTGCAATAGACCAGGCCGAAGGTTGGTTTTGGCTTGGACCAGTGGTGGTAATGGAGGTTGTAAGAAGAGGTCATTTTCTGGAGATAATTTGAAGGTATAGCAGACATGACTTAGAAGTAGGGAATGAGGAAAGGGGAGAAATCAAGACTATCTCCTAAATTTTGGGCCTGTGAAATGGAGTTGCCATTTCCTGAGATGAAGCACTTAACAGAAGAGTGATTTTGTTTTCACAACTGTTAAGTCAGGAAAGTCTAGACCTGCAGGTGGATATGTGGGTTATACAGTTGGAGAAATTAGTCTGGAATCAAACAGGAGAGATTTAAGCTAGATATATAAATTTGGAAGTCATTAGTATGGAGATGGCATTAAAGCAACTGCCTGGATATCATCTAGGGGTAGAAATTAGAAATATATATAAATTTATATTTAAAAATTGAAATTAAAATCTTATGTAATTATAAAGAAAGGGATCCAGCAAAGGAGCATGAGAGATGAGGAAACAGAGACTTCTGCACAAAAAATCCCCTTGAGAAATTTTGCTATGTAAGTGGTGGTGCCTGAAGGAAGAATGTGGGGTCCAGGGAAAAGACTTTCACGTTTATTTCTTTGATGGAAAACATTTTGACATGGAAAGGAACCAACTAGGAGTTGGGTGTGATGTGAAGGAGGAGAGAAAATGGAAGTTAAATGGGACAAGTTTAACTGACATTGATATAGTACGCAATGACTTGCTCATAGTACAGTTACAACTGTGCTGTGTGATAGGGATCCTTGATAATGAAAGGAAATGAGTCCCCATTGGGAGCTTAACTCTGACTTGTTACTAGTCAATACGAGAGCAGCAGAGCTAGAGAAATTGCTCTGCAAAATGGTCCCTGTGGGAGGTAATGACACTGGCATATACTCTTCAATAATATTAGAGGGAACACAGTCTTTCCTTCCCAAAACCTCAATGCCAATACGTTGGGACATACTTGTGTAATGTGCCCAGGCTTTGAGATCTGGAGGGAAGGAAGCAATTATAAAGATGACCAAGTGTGGAGGAATGGCCAGGGCAGAGAAAAGTTGTAGCTATTATGTTGAAGCATCTTAAAAAATGATGCTATACCACTGATATTATAAATAGACAGATTCCCCTAGGAGTAATCACTATCATTTCAAAAGAGCCATTGAGCCCTGGCTGGTGTGGCTCAGTGGATTGAGTGCTGGCCTGCAAATCAAAGAGTCACTGGTTCGGTTCCCAGTCAGGGCACATGTCTGGGTTGCAGGCTGGGTCCCCAACAAAGAGCACGTGAGAGGCAACCACATTGATGTTTTTCTCCCTCTCTTTCTTCTTCCCTTCCCCTTTCTCTAAAAATAAATACATAAAACTTTTTTTAAAAAATGCCATTGATGCCAAATTGAAAAGTATGTGGCCAAATTTAACCAAAAAAGTCAAGTAGAGAAGGATCTAATCTGTGATGAGACAGAAGAAGACACTGGACCTTTCATATGAATAACCACAGTATGTAAATGTACATAATGCATTACTGTTTACAAAAGATTTTACATTCTGAACTTTTGACCATGATGGAAGCCTAAGTAGATACACTTTGCCTCCTTGCACAACCAAAAGGACAACAAATTTAAAATGAACAAACAAAAAAAAACCAGTACTGCCAGAAAATCAAACTGTATGAAAGTCCAAAAACCAAGGAGTTAAAGAAGAAATATTCATTCAGACTGGTGTGCCAAGACAAAGAAATATGGCCCAAATAAAAGAACAAATCAAAACTCCAAAAATAGAACTAAGTGATGAAGAGATAGCCAACCTATCAGACACACAGTTCAAAACACTGGTAATCAGGATGCTCACAGAAATGGTTGAGTATGGTCGCAAAATAGAGGAAAAAGTGAAGGCTGTACAAAGTGAAATAAAGAAAAATATACCGGGAAGCAACAGTGAAGAGAAGGAAACCAGGGCTCAAATCAATGATATGGACCAGAAGGAAGAAATAAACATTCAACCAGAATAGAATGAAGAAACAAGAATTAAAAAATATGAGGAGAGGGTTAGGAACCTCCAGGACAACTTTAAATGTTCCAACATCTGAATCATAGGGGTGCCAGAATGAGAAGAGGAAGAGCAAGAAATGGAAAACTTATTTGAAAAAATAATGAAGAAGAACTTCCCCCATCTGGCAAAGGAAATAGACTTCCAGGAAGTCCAGGAAGCTGAGAGAGTCCCAAAGAAGTTGGACCCAAGGAAGCACACACCAAGGCACATCATAATTACATTACCCAAGATTAAAGAGAAGGAGAGAATCTTAAAAGCAGCAAGAGAAAAGGAGACAGTTACCTACAAAGGAGTTTCCATTAAACTATCAGCTGCTTTCTCAAAAGAAACCTTACAGACAAAAGGGACTGGAAAGAAGTATTCAAAGTCATGAAAGGCAAAGACCTACATCCAAGATCATTCTATCCTGCAAAGCTATCATTTAGAATGGAAGGGCAGATAAAGTGTTTACCAAATGAGGTTAAGTTAAAGGAGTTCATCATCACCAAGCCCTTATATGAAATGTTAAAGGGACTTGTCTAAGAAAAAGAAGAAGATCGGAATTATGAACAGTAAAATGACAGCAAACTCACAACTATCAACAACGGAACCTAAAACAAAACAAAGACAAACAAACAACTAGAACAGGAACAAAATCACAGAAATGGAGATCACATGGAGGGTTAGCAACAGGGAAGGGAAAGGGGGAAAAGGGGGGGAAAGGTACAGGGAATATGAAGCATAACTGGTAGGTTCAAAATAGACAGGGGAAGGTTAAGAATAGTATGGGAAATGGAGGAGCTAAAGAACTTATATGTACGACCCATGGACATGAACTAAGTGGAGAAGGATACTGGTGGAAGGGGGATGCAGGGCACAGAGGAATAAAGGGGAGGGGAAAAGTGGGAAAACTGTAATAGTATAATCAATAAATTAGACTTTAAAAAGGTTTTATAATTCTTTATTCTTTTTAGTTTTGATATTTATAGAGACCATTAAATATTATATTATTTTTATTTTCAGATAAAAAAAAGAGGCATAGAAAAAGATTACTTGACTTTTCTACCATCGCTCAAAGCTAAGGGGTTGCTAAGCTAGGGCTCAGATTCAGGACTTTTGTCATTGTATCTTTGAATCTACATGTAACAGAAACAACTGGGTTCTGTTGCTCTGGGTTCTTTTTGCTTGCCGCCAATAAGAACTGTGGCTCTCAATGCCAGAATTTGGTAAAAAGGAAAGGAACTATTTAGTCAAAAGTTGTACAGGTTTAGAACAATGGCGGAATTCTGCTGTTAAATCTCACTCCCTTTAGAAACAAAGAAACAGCCACAAACACACTGTCCTGCCCGGTGACGAACCAGGCCTGTCAGAGGTACCATCTCTCAAGAAAAGACATAGAAGTCTGAGGCTTAGCTGGGCAGATTCCCGTCTGTGTTCTGACTGCTTTCAGTCATCTGCGCTAGGCTAGCTAGGCTCCTCCTTTTAATCCCAAACTGCATCCTCATGATGGTCTGGGGAATCCTGCATTCTTTCGAACCGCGTAGCCAAGCCCCCACTCTGCCGCTACATGATCAAGTGGCTTCTCCTTCCCCAGCTGCAAAGTCAAGAGCCCCAAAGAAAGGGAGAGAGAGACAGAGCCTCTCGTGGCTCTCCCACTCTCCTTTCCACGGGGTCTCGAGCACCAGCATGGAGAGAGCGAGAGCTCCCTCTCTGCTCCCAAACTGCAAGGCTGCCGCACCTGAGTTTAGCTCTCTGTGCAGATTTTCCTCTGGAACCCATTTCCAACTCCTCCAGCACCTCATTACACCTGCCAGTAGTCTGGTTTCTTCTGCCTTGCTCAGCTGCCATTGTTAGTACCGGTAAGTGTGGCGGTGATGTAGAGCTACCAGCCGTCCTGCTCTCTAGCAGGTGCCGCAAGTCCCTCTGGCTACATCGGGCATCGTGGGTTAGAGTCACACCCATCTCCCCAGCTCCTGAGTGGAGGCACAGCTTTCAACATTACTAAAACACTGGCCAAGTTGTTCACATATGCAACCTAACTTTCAATGGCCCTGCTCCGCTTCTCTCATCCCCCAAGTGATGGCTATGGGGGGTGAGGTTCTCCATTTGGGGGGACCTCTAGCTCAGCCCTGTTACATACAGAGAGTGATGTGGGTGGATAATGTGTCAAAACACATAGCATATTTAGGCTGAATATAAAATATGGCACATTGGAGATGAACAGGATGGTGAGGAACTGTCTTCTATTACTTTAAAAGAATTGTTGATGTAAAACAACCAAAGTTATTCTATGCAACTTTGAAGAGTTCAGACTAGAACAGGGAGATGGATTTCACTCAGTATTAGGAAGAGCTCCACAAAACAGTTGTTGAATTACGTTCTTGAAGTGTTGAAGGGGAAACTAGATGAGTATTTGGCAAAGCTATAGAGGGAAAATTTTGATCTTACATCCTCCAAAATTTTATCTAAATCAAGCCTCTTGAGATTTAGGATTTGTTTACAAAAGCCTGAAGAACAATAGCACAGTTCCCCGACACTCTAGCTATCTAGAAGGGAGGTACCATCTATTATGTTTCAATAATCACATAACCAGGCATTCGTTTCTGCGGATCCTCTCCACGCTAGGACAGAAGGAGTCTGGGGTGGGGGTTGGGGATGAGGGGGTGGCTATGCTAGGAAGAATACGGAACTGTGATGGATCCCAGACAAAAGTGGAGGCAATTCACTGCTTTATCAGCAGAGAAGGCAACCCTTAGTTTAGCAGTTGAAAAATCATTGGCAGCAAAACAGGAGGAATTCACCAGGGACGGGGACAGAGGCAGTGTCTCAGAGAGGATGGGAGGGGAAGGGTTACACAGGAAAGTTGGCGGAAGGAGTGGTTTGTGGGTGGAAGGCCTGCACCAAGTTCAGTTAGTGGTTAAAGAAGTAATTTGTTCCAGGGGGCAGTTTAAAGGGAGGATGTTTGCGTGGGCAGTAGTTTATGAGGAAAGTGTCAGGGAGAGGTTATGGGGATAGTGAAGTGAATGGGAGGGAACACTTGTTGAGAAACACGGTTTGCAGGGAACTTGCTTCACTGGGGCTGGGTTTGGTGCAGTGACAGAGGCCACAGGGGCAGAAGAAAGTGTCCCAGCTGTGGCTTTTAAATATATATAGATTTAAATATGCATATTTAAAACTTTAAATTAAAATTTTTTGTGATTATAAAAAATACATACTAAAGTATTACAGAACAATTGGACAATGTAAAGAAGAAATAAAGAGCTCCTTTGTCCCCTCAGTGTTACCAGTTTGGTGTCCTTACTATGGATTTGATATTTGATGTATTTTGGGGGGAAATTTCTAATGTCTACTGTGTCCCAGCTTTTTACTTTGAAAATCTTCAAGCCTAGAGAAAAGTTGAAAGATTGTGATGAGTACTAGTATACATATCTTCCACCTAAGTCTTCGATTACTAACATTTTGCCACATACACACTTCCTTTTTTTCCCTTTTGAGTCACTTGAAGGTAAATTGTTGCAGACATGATGCCAATTCACTTTTAAATAGTCACTTAAGAAGCTCTATATTAATTCAGTAAGATCTGCATTGCATATGTCATCTTTATCAATAAAGATGCCTTACTACAGGTTCTAAGCACTTTCCCTTTTCTTATTTCTCTTGCTTATCTTTGAAGGAGGCACTTATCTGGCTGGTCGGCATCTCACAGTGCAGGATCTTCCTTTCCTTCAGGAGAGAGAAGAGGGAGAGAAACATCATTGCATGGTTGCCTCTCACGCACCCCACCAGGCATGTTCCCTGACTGGGAATTGAACCAGCTACCCCTTGGTTTGCAGCTTGCGCTCAAACCACTGAGCTACACCAGCCAGGGCCTAACTAGAGCTTTGTTTGGGGATCCTTCCCTTCCTCCTTCTTGCTCTCTTTCCTTCCTTTCCTCATTCCTTCACTGTTACTTACTGTGCACTACTAAATCTTATTCTTGTTTCACCAAATGCAGACTTTTGCACCAGGGTCTGCTGACCCAAATGAACTTGGTCTCTGATTTCAACAAAGTATGGAAAAGGCAGAGTTTCTCCTTGGTAAGTGGTTCCCTTTCTCGGCTCTGACACCTGCTTTTAGGAGCATGATGCCCATAGAACTGGCTTGTCCATCTGGTGACTCTTCCAGGGTATATGGACTTCTCATGGAAAAAATTCTCTGCTCCTGGGATAGCTAGATGCCCTGGCTATTATCATTACCTGGCCAGAGCACCAGGTGCAGTTTCATGAAGAGAAAGCAACCTCTTTACTTTGAAATTTTAGCTTTATTGCTCTCCCATGGGATGATTTCTGTGCAGGAAAATATCTGATTTGCAAATTGAGAGACACCCATGTCTACTTTCTTGACATAAGCTTTATTTTTTTATTTATTTTTGTTTGAGGTAGTTGTTGGCTATTCTTTCAGGATTGTTCCCAGATGTAAGAATGTGAACATGGAGGTATGTAAACTAATTTTACCATTTCAGAAATCTTAATGAAAACCACAAATTTACTCTGAAAAGACTACAACATGCTAAAACTAAGTTTATTTGAATTAAGTTTATTTGTGGTGACACTGGTCATCTCGTTCTTACAAATTTTTTTTAATGATTTGATATTTGTTTTCTCTTTTTGTTTTTAGATTTTATTTATTTATTTTTAGAGAGGGAAGGGAAGGAGAAAGAGAGAGAGAGAAACATCAATGTGCGGTTGCTGGGGGCCGTGGCCTGCAACCCAGGCATGTGCCCTGAGTGGGAATCGAACCTGCGATGCTTTGGTTCACAGACCAAGCTCAATCCACTGAGCCATGCCAGCCAGGGCTCATTCTTATAAATTTTTAAAAAATTAATACAAATGAGAAAATTAAATGGTGGTGATTCAAAAGTACAATAGTAAATTTTCCTCAAAACTTGAAATTTTGATATTGAGAATTAAAACAGGTCAGATCAGCATTTGGTAAATAGTAACCACTCTTTGTAAAATCAAGCCACTCAAACTCACAATCTACCACCAGAAAGTGTGGGGGCACTCAGGACACACAGATTCTAGTTTTGGGGACCAAAATGCAGTTGTAGGGAAATGTAGTGATTTTAACATTCGCACAACTAAAATACAATCAATCAAATTGTATTCTGACTCTTTTACCTTCATTTGATTTGTGTTATCATTTATCATAGATGATTTTGCTAGTTCCCTTTAAACCTGTCTTGGAACAAGGTGGAGTACAAAAAAAGTACAAACCAACCAGCATGCTAATGTATTTTAAGAAAGAGACTGAAGAGCTTAGAGATTAAAAAGGAAAATTCTAATTTTTGTTATTGCTTCTTTGTAACCATCACTGTTCAGGGGTAAGATGTTGGCTCAATCCTAAATTCTGAATCAGAACTATTTCCCCACTCTCATCCTGGCCTGAAGGAATATTACTCACCAGCCCTGCTCGCCAAAGAAACACAGCACACACATCTTTATGGTTTGGTCTCCCACTGAGGTCAGGGAGAGAATGTGTACAGCATGTTTATTTCTGATTGCACAATGTAGCTCTTTATTGAAAGTTTATGGTTTAATTTGGAATCGATTGGTGTGAGTCAATCCTGTGAGTTGGAGTGGACAGACAAAATCAAGCATGGACCAGTGGGTTGAGAACAGGACCCAGTGTGGTTTGGGTAACAGTGCTGCCGCAGCCTCCTGAAGGCCTTCCTGGTGCCTTTGTTACCTTATCTTAGTCTAAGCAAGAGAAGTAACTGTAACTTAGCAAATATAGCTTCTAAAGACCCGATAGTAAGTATCCTTGGTGATTAAAAACTAAAAGCTACCAGTTTAGCTTGTGTATCTTTTTTTTAGAGGCTTCTGACAATTGAATTGTGTGGTTTCACTAAAAGTTCTTGAGGACCATCTCAAATGGAAAGGTCATATAATTACAACTGTTCGAAAGTTTTGTCCTTTCTCTGTGAAGTTCACTGTTTCAGTATTTTGTGGCCATTCTAAAAAAGTTGTGTGACTGTTATGCCATCCATTTCACACAGGGTAGTCTTCCGCTTCAGCAGACACACACACACAAGCATTTCTTTGCTAGTGTCCTTTCTTCTCACTCCTAGGGTCTACAACTATCCGGCACCTCAGGGACTGCCAAGAATCCCCCATTGGAGGTCCCCTGACAGTATATCTCCATATCTCCATAGTTTTTCCTGTTTACATTGCATCTTCCAAGAACATAATTTTAGTCAGACAGATGTGGGTTCAAATGCCACCTCTGTCATTTACTGCTATACGATCTTGGGTATTTTACTGAACGTCCCTAATGCTTTGTTTCCACGTTTATAAAATGGGGACATAGTATCAGTTACCTCAGAGTGTGAGATGAAATAATGTAAATAAAGTGCTTAACACAACTCTCTGGCACATAGTCAGCACTTTATAAATGCTAGAGTTTATTTTTTCCATCTCCTGGAGGCAATGCATTGCTTTATATGAAATCATACTAAGTTAAGATGATTACAAGCTCAATTGTGTCAATACTTTCAGGAGTAATTTATTTTATTTTTTTTGATAAACATGTTTATTTGTAAATTTAGCCAACATACATAATTGACCTAAAAAATAAAAAACCTCAATAGAAGGATAAATTTAAAAACCACTTGGAAGATTATCTCTATAAAGCGATTTTCCCAGGACCGTATACCAGATGCAACCTAACTGGATGGCATCTTAACTGGCAGGTTCAATAAGCTGGAGCTATGTGCCCCCCCACCACAGCATTTACTCTAAGGGTTATTGTAATACAAATTCCACAAGGAAAAGAAGTCAGGTATTTTTTCTTCTTGGTAGAGGAAACACTCAACCTAGTTATGAGACTAACTATAACACAAAGAAAAGCTGCACTAACTAGTGAAGAATATTATAACAGATGATGCTGGTGTGAAAACTTGTATTATATTCTAGAGCCCTTATAAATAAAATCCCCCTGTAGGTGCTTGCATTATCAGCTAGAGGGTTAGTTAACATGTGGTAGAATGAGGACCTATGCAAGGTATCAATCGCAAAGAATTTTACTACTGTGAAAATAAGTGTAGTCTAGCTGGGGGGCCCCAAAGGGACCCCAAATCACAGGACTCCCCACATGTGAGTGTAAAGCATTTAATTTAAAAATGTTGGCACAGCCTAGGCTGGTATGTCTCAGTTGGTTGTAGTATTGTCCTGTAAACCAAAAGGTCTCAGGTTCAATTCCTGGTCAGGGCACATGCCTAGGTTGCTGGTTTGGTACGGTCAGGGCATGTGCAAGAGGCAACCAATAGATGTTTCTCTTCCTCTCTCTCTTCCTCCCTTCTCCTCTCTCTAAAATCAATAAGCATTTCCTTGTGTGAGGATAAAAAAGTTGATACTACTACATACAAAATAGCTATTATAAATGCACATAGTGTATTCTATAGCCGCCAGGTTTTTTGTTTTTTGAAACTGTGAGTTACACTGTGGCTAAGACTTGTGAAAGTCTTGAAAAGGCCTACATTCTACCATAGTGATGCTCTCCAGTTTTTGAGCTCCCCAGTTATATATGTAGCCTGTGGATAGCCTTCTGATTACCTCCTAAAGACTTAGGGAAGCATGTTCGTATGTCCAAGTGCTTGACATCCATTATCCAGTTCATCAGACATCTGGAAGATTATATAATCTTGGAATAACCCAGAGGCAAAGAATGCAAAACTTATTCTTCTTAAGAATGAACTTTTCATTATATGAACTCTTAGCTGTTCTTTCTTCTTCAGAGCACTCTGGTTATTGCCTAGTTGTGTTTTCTGTTTGCAAGACCCTTGACTAAATCTTTATCAGTTATGTCTAGTCAAATTCCCCTGATACATAAATGCCTGGTGGACAGCAATAGCTGACTGCTGCCCAGTTTCAGGCCTGGTAAGTCTCAGTATCAGGACCCGTGTGTGTGGGGTGAGGTTAGCCAGCACCCAGGGCTGAGACAGTGCTGCTTGTGCACTTCTCTCCCTAGGCTCATTTTCCTTGAAACCTCTGCTGTTTTGCAAGTTCTCTCCCAGAACTGGGAAGTGGGAAGAGTAAAGCAGAGGTAGGTCAGAAAGTGGTTTTGTTACTGAGCACAAGGGTGGGGGGGCAAGGCAATGTACTGTTACCGGAAAGGAGCCCCCCAGGTTTATTATGTCTGCCACCAGAGGAAAGGCATCTCTCAATGCCAGAGATTTGTGAAAAGGAAGGGAAATGTTTATTTCCTTAGTAGTGACCTAATGTCTTCATCAAAATCCCAAAGTCCTTTAAAAGACCCACAAACACACACAGTCTTTCCTTCCCCCTTTTGCCCAGTCTGGGATATCGTATCTCAGGAAAAGAAATAGAAGTCTGTGGCTCAGGCAGCCCCTGGTTCTTCTCAGTAATCCTTGCTCGGCTGGTAGGTTTTCCTCGGTTCCCGGCACCATCAGCTGTGTCGCCGGGATCTCTGCTAAAGCTGGGTGGTGGTTCCCTGTTCTAAAGCTGCGGGGATCCCCACTCTGGCAAAACCACGTGGTTGTCCTTTCTATTGCCACAGTCGAGTGGTCCTCCCTGCACAATGGCTGCAGGAGTCTCCACTCTGCCAAAGCTGCATGGTTCCTCTCCCACAGGGTTGTGGAAGTCTCCACTCAGCCAAAACCGCATAGTTCTCCCTCCTCAGTGGCTGCAAGGAGTGGGGTCGCCACTCTGCCGAAGCCGAGTGGTGGTTCTCTGCTAAAGCTGCATGGTGAATCTCTCTCGCAGGGCTGTGGGAGTCCCCACTTTGCTAAAGACCAAGTGGTTCTCTCCTCAGTGGCTGCTGAGTCTGGATTTAAATCTCCGTGCCAATCTCCCTTTGCAGCCCCATTTCCGACTCCTCCCACACTTGCCAGCACTCTCATATCCTTCCAGCTTTACTGGACTGCCATCGTGAGTCTGGGCAGGTATAGCCCCAAGTCATGGAGCCAATCTTCTCCAAGCTCCCATGCAGGTGCTGTAAATTGGGGGATCTGCCCCCTAGTTAGGTCTTGGTGGGGAAGTTACCTCCATTCCCCTGGCTCAGAGCAAGGCCACAGCTATTTAACATATCTATGCAACCGGTTAAATGTTATAGATATGTTAAATGACCACATCAGAGGTTAGCTGCAAAGCTGTTGCTATGCAAAACAGCTCTCAATGGCCCTGCCCCATTTGTCCCTTCCC